>CM070497.1:37060210-37133602 GCA_036324585.1 Champsocephalus esox
GTCTCCAGGAAATGCATGTAAGTCAATGTAATGTCCCCTGAAGTGATGTATACATTGTGTGTGTGTGTGTGTGTCCAGCTCCGATTTTCTTTCTGCTTTTTTAAACTGCCGTCTGCGCTCGTGGGTTTCCCTGTTGGTGTATGGATATGATAACACTGTCTGTGTGTGCAGTGTGCTCTAAGGGGCAGGCGGTCAGCGGTCAGTATCGAATGCTGGCGAAGAACGGAGGCTACGTGTGGGTGGAGACGCAGGGAACCGTTATTTACAACGGCCGTAACTCCCAGCCTCAGTGCATCGTCTGCATCAACTACGTCCTCAGGTGAGAGCAGAGACACACCCACCGTTAGAGATCACTGGAGGATTCAGTTTCCGGTTGATTTGACACACACACACACACACACACACACACACACACACACACACACACATACACACACATACAACTACAAACTGATATACACCTGAACATCAGCAGGAGAGGACTCTTTAAAGTAGAGATGCTACATACTGATACACACCTGAACATCAGCGGGAGGACTCTTTAAAGTAGAGACACTACATACTGATATACACCTGAACATCAGCAGGAGAGGACTCTTTAAAGTAGAGACTCTACATACTGATATACACCTGAACATCAGCAGGAGAGGACTCTTTAAAGTAGAGACACTACACACTGATATACACCTGAACATCAGCAGGAGAGGACTCTTTAAAGTAGAGACACTACACACTGATATACACCTGAACATCAGCAGGAGAGGACTCTTTAAAGTAGAGACACTACATACTGATATCCACCTGAACATCAGCAGGAGAGGACTCTTTAAAGTAGAGACTCTACATACTGATATACACCTGAACATCAGCAGGAGAGGACTCTTTAAAGTAGAGACTCTACATACTGATATACACCTGAACATCAGCAGGAGAGGACTCTTTAAAGTAGAGACTCTACATACTGATATACACCTGAACATCAGCAGGAGAGGACTCTTTAAAGTAGAGACTCTACACACTGATATACACCTGAACATCAGCAGGAGAGGACTCTTTAAAGTAGAGACTCTACACACTGATATACACCTGAAAGCGGGTGTTCTGCGTCTCCACACACGTCTCACTCCGCCCTCCTCTCTGAACCCACAGCGACATCGAGGAGAAGTCGATGATTCTGTCTCTGAAGCAGACCGAGTCTCTGTTCAAGCCGCGACACATGAGCAGCTTCTTCACCGCGGGGGGTGCAGGAGTGAGCGGAGAGCCCGGCGACTCTCTGTTCAACAAACTGAAGGAGGAGCCGGACGAGCTGGCCCAGCTGGCGCCAACACCCGGAGACACCATCGTCACCCTGGACTTCGGTATGTACCTGCTGTAATCACACGATGGCGTCATTATGATTAGAAGCAAGTATACCCTCGACTTCGACCGGTGTTACAGTTCGACAATCGCAACCACCAGATGAATTCTAAATGATGCTGTAAATCAGGGGTGTCAAACTTAATTTCATCGCGGGCCACATCAGTGGATAAAAATACATATATAAATATATCATATATATAAAATAATGTATTATATTACATCTGCATTGGATTATCATCGGATAGGGTAATAACTTCATAATTAACTACGTCTGAAAGCAGAAGTCTAGGGCAAGTCTCTTCAGTGCGTATGTCCCAAAATGATTTAAAAAGAAAAGCCAAATTCTGGAGAAAAATAAATCGAAGTGACGTTTAGAAATAAACATCTAATTCTGAGAAAAAGGAATTCTATGAAAAAATGCATATTTTGAAGAAAAAATGCAAATTCTGAGAAAAAAAGTCAAACTTGAGATGCATTGTGGGACATGTAGTTTATTGGCAACGTGCTTCTGTAGCATGTAACCGTATAATACACATATTATATTCTTTGCAAGCTCTTGTGGGGCCACATGAAATGAAGTCGCGGGCCGAATGTGGCCCCCGGGCCTTGAGTTTGACCCCCCTGCTGTAAATGATAGGATACAATATGGTATTTCTTATGGTATCAAAAGTGTTTTCGATAACATAAGAAACAATACAATACGCTACAGTATTTTACATTACTATACAATACAATACGATACAATAGTAAACAATACATAGTATACAATCCACGATTTGCGACAAACGATACTCCAGTATAAGATACGATATGGTACGACACAAAACAATACGATACTATACGAAGCCGTACGATAAGAAACAACATAGTTCTGTGCTTCCATACGATGATATGCAATATAACAACACAAAACATTAAACTGACTGTGTTTCGCCTCTCTCCTGTAGATTGCCCTGCGTTCGAGGAGCCTCCGCAGCCTGGAAGATACGCCCAGGTGTCGGCTGCAGCTATGCCCCTTCCTGGACCTCCTTCCTGGGCCATCGAGAGCCACAAGCTCTCCCTCCCGGCACCACTCCATAGAGAAAGGCCCAACATGGTGGGACCGTTCACCGTCCATCAGAATCCTCCCCCAGGCAGCACCACCCCCAGCCTGAGCAGCTGCTCCACGGTGAGACCGGACCTCAAACAGGAAGCAGGAAGCAGTTAGTGAGCGAGGCCTGGTTGTGTTGGGTTGTTCTGATTTCAGCCGGGCCGTGGGGGGGAGGTCGATCACTGTGGGCACCGTGTGTGAGATCAATGTGGGACCAGACCCTTAGCAGTGAATCGTGCCTTCGTTCAAAAGAGTCTCTTTGTTTCCGTCTTTAACTTTCTTTTTAAACTCTTACGTGTCGTCACGACAATGCTACCACCCTTCCTCCCTTCCTCCCTACCTACCTCCCTCCATCCCTCCCTCCCTCCCTCCCTCCCTACCTCCCTACCTACCTACCTCCCTTCCTCCCTTCCTCCCTCCCTCCCTACCTCCATCCCTACCTCCCTCCCTACCTACCTACCTCCCTACCTCCCTTCCTTCCTTCCTTCCTTCCTACCTACCTACCTACCTCCCTACCTCCCTACCTCCCTACCTCCCTACCTCCCTACCTCCCTCCCTTCCTTCCTACCTCCCTCCCTCCCTCCCTACCTACCTACCGACAAAACTCATCTCTTAGTATTTGTCTCTCCCGCCCTGCAGCCCAGCAGTCCAGGAGATTACTACACCTCCCTGGAGAGTGACCTGAAGGCGGAGCTGACGGATAAACTGTCTGCTCTGGAGACAAAGGGCAGCGACAGTCCTGCAAACACCGAGGTGCCTGTAAGACGAATATATTATGCTAATGTCTAAAACGTCTCCGTCTGTTATCATTACATTTCGTCTTAAAATACACCTGAACATCAGCAGGAGAGGACTCTTTAAAGTAGAGACACTACATACTGATATACACCTGAACATCAGCAGGAGAGGACTCTTTAAAGTAGAGACACTACATACTGATATACACCTGAACATCAGCAGGAGAGGACTCTTTAAAGTAGAGACACTACATACTGATATACACCTGAACATCAGCAGGAGAGGACTCTTTAAAGTAGAGACACTACATACTGATATACACCTGAACATCAGCAGGAGAGGACTCTTTAAAGTAGAGACACTACATACTGATATACACCTGAACATCAGCAGGAGATGACTCTTTAAAGTAGAGACACTACATACTGATATACACCTGAACATCAGCAGGAGAGGACTCTTTAAAGTAGAGACACTACATACTGATATACACCTGGACATCAGCAGGAGAGGACTCTTTAAAGTAGAGACTCTACATACTGATATACACCTGAACATCAGCAGGAGAGAACTCTTTAAAGTAGAGACACTACATACTGATATACACCTGAACATCAGCAGGAGAGGACTCTTTAAAGTAGAGACACTACATACTGATATACACCTGAACATCAGCAGGAGAGGACTCTTTAAAGTAGAGACGCTACATACTGATATACACCTGAACATCATCAGGAGAGGACTCTTTAAAGTAGAGACACTACATACTGATATACACCTGAACATCAGCAGGAGAGGACTCTTTAAAGTAGAGACACTACTGATATGATCCTGAACATCAGCAGGAGAGGACTCTTTAAAGTAGAGACGCTACATACTGATATACACCTGAACATCAGCAGGAGAGGACTCTTTAAAGTAGAGACACTACATACTGATATACACCTGAACATCAGCAGGAGAGGACTCTTTAAAGTAGAGACTCTACATACTGATATACACCTGAACATCAGCAGGAGAGGACTCTTTAAAGTAGAGACGCTACATACTGATATACACCTGAACATCATCAGGAGAGGACTCTTTAAAGTAGAGACACTACATACTGATATACACCTGAACATCAGCAGGAGAGGACTCTTTAAAGTAGAGACACTACATACTGATATACACCTGAACATCAGCAGGAGAGGACTCTTTAAAGTAGAGACACTACTGATATGATCCTGAACATCAGCAGGAGAGGACTCTTTAAAGTAGAGACGCTACATACTGATATACACCTGAACATCAGCAGGAGAGGACTCTTTAAAGTAGAGACACTACATACTGATATACACCTGAACATCAGCAGGAGAGGACTCTTTAAAGTAGAGACTCTACATACTGATATACACCTGAACATCAGCAGGAGAGGACTCTTTAAAGTAGAGACGCTACATACTGATATACACCTGAACATCATCAGGAGAGGACTCTTTAAAGTAGAGACACTACATACTGATATACACCTGAACATCAGCAGGAGAGGACTCTTTAAAGTAGAGACACTACTGATATGATCCTGAACATCAGCAGGAGAGGACTCTTTAAAGTAGAGACGCTACATACTGATATACACCTGAACATCAGCAGGAGAGGACTCTTTAAAGTAGAGACACTACATACTGATATACACATGAACATCAGCAGGAGAGGACTCTTTAAAGTAGAGACTCTACATACTGATATACACCTGAACATCAGCAGGAGAGGACTCTTTAAAGTAGGGACTCTACATACTGATATGAACCCTTAACAAACCATGTCTTCCTTCTCTCTCCAGAGGGACCTGAGTGATTTGGACCTGGAGACGTTGGCTCCGTACATCCCGATGGACGGCGAGGACTTCCAGCTGCACCCCATCATCCCCGAATCTGATTCCATGGAGGGGGGGTCCAACATCCTGCATCCCACCAAACCCACCAAACCCAGTTTCAGCAACATCGCCAGCCTCTTTCAGCCTCTGTCCTCCCCCCAGAACCCCCTGGGAAGCTTCCAGCACCAGGCCACATTATGCGTGGCTTCAGAGGCGGAACGGGGCTCCAGAATAGGAGGGTCTTACCTGAATAATCCCTCCTATCAGGCTCCAGCCACGACCAGCACCCCTCTGTCCTCCATGGGGGGCATGCAGAATCTGCAGTGGCCCCCAGACCCTCTGTTAGCCTGCCAACAACAACAACAACAACAACACCAACAGGCGCCCCAGGTCTACCTGAGGCAGCCCTTGTTGAGAGAGCAGAGGCCGTCGTGCCAGCAGAACATGTCTCACCTGATGCAGAAACAGAGGTGAGTAATACAGACACAACATTTCACCTTTTGCAAAAACAATACCGATATTTTTAATAATAATGCATGTTATTTATATAGCGCTTCTCCTGGTGCTCAAAGCGCTTAATATTTTTAATTTAATATAGGGTTTAACTATGCAGTAATAATACATTATTTAAATACGATGCAAATAAATGAATGGACAGTATTTTTAAATGCTAGTAGTAATTAATCTAAAGAGTGCTGGCTGTTTTTAACATTGTGTGTGTGTGTGGTGTGTGTGTGTGTGTGTGTGTGTGTGTGTGTGTGTGTGTGTGTGTGTGTGTGGTGTGTGTGTGTAGTGTGTGTGTGTGTGTGTGTTGTGTGTGGTGTGTGTGTGTGTGTGTGTGTGTGTGGTGTGTGTGTGTGTGTGTGTGTGTGTGTTGTGTGTGTGTGTGTGTGTGTGTGTGTGTGTGTGTGTGTGTGTGTGGTGTGTGTGTGTGGTGTGTGGTGTGTGTGTGTGTGTGTGTGTGTGTGTGTGTGTGTGTGTGTGTGTGTGTGTGTGTGGTGTGGTGTGTGTGTGTGTGTGTGTGTGTGTGTGTGTGTGTGTGTGTGTGTTGTGTGTGGTGTGTGTGTGTGTGTGTGTGTGTGTGTGTGTGTGTGTGTGTGTGTGTGTGTGTGTGTGTGTGTGGTGTGTGTGTGTGTGGTGTGTGTGTGTGTGTGTGTGTGTGTGGGGATAGCTTTGTGCAGGCCTACAGAGACATGAGTCCAGCCAGAGTGGCCATGGCCAACAGCATCAAGCGCTCCTTCGATCAGATGGTGAGTTTCTTCTAGAAACTATTTCTGTTTTAATTCAATCTTTAAAATGTAAATCCTTTTCTATCATGGCTGCATCATTTAAGGTCAACACACAGCTTTGTTTACATGATCCTGTATGTCTATATTAAGCACAGTGGTCTCGAGTTGT
The DNA here is from genome assembly GCA_036324585.1 of Champsocephalus esox. Lineage (NCBI taxonomy): Eukaryota > Metazoa > Chordata > Actinopteri > Perciformes > Channichthyidae > Champsocephalus > Champsocephalus esox. Next base: position 37,066,654 of record CM070497.1, read on the forward strand.
TTGAGGAAATGTATTTTTTTTCTCTGTGTGTCAGGGCGAGGGTCCTACGTCAGACTTCATGTGGAAGAAAATGAGGGGTGACAGCGACATGGATCGCTCCCTCAGTGCAGGATCACTGGCAGGTAAGAGGCGTGTGTGTGTGTGCGTGTAGTAGAAAGTACAGGTATTTGTGTTCAACATGTAAGAAGTAGAAAGTACAGGTATTTGGGTTCAACATGTAAGAAGTAGAAAGTACAGGTATTTGAGTTCAACATGTGAGAAGTAGAAAGTACAGGTATTTGAGTTCAACATGTAAGAAGTAGAAAGTACAGGTATTTGAGTTCAACATGTAAGAAGTAGAAAGTACAGGTATGGTTCAACATGTAAGAAGTAGAAAGTACAGGTATTTGTGTTCAACATGTAAGAAGTAGAAAGTACAGGTATTTGGGTTCAACATGTGAGAAGTAGAAAGTACAGGTATTTGAGTTCAACATGTGAGAAGTAGAAAGTACAGGTATTTGAGTTCAACATGTAAGAAGTAGAAAGTACAGGTATGGTTCAACATGTAAGAAGTAGAAAGTACAGGTATTTGTGTTCAACATGTAAGAAGTAGAAAGTACAGGTATTTGGGTTCAACATGTGAGAAGTAGAAAGTACAGGTATTTGGGTTCAACATGTGAGAAGTAGAAAGTACAGGTATTTGAGTTCAACATGAGAGAAGTAGAAAGTACAGGTATTTGAGTTCAACATGTAAGAAGTAGAAAGTACAGGTATTTGTGTTCAACATGTAAGAAGTAGAAAGTAAAAAGTCGTGGAGTAAAGTACTGATACCAGACACATGTACTTAAGTAAAGTAACGAAGTATTTGTACTCCACTACTTCCCACCTCTGACTGTAACCTGTATTTGTGTGTGTCAGCGTCAGACATGGAGAGGATGATGTCTTCACGTCTGCAGCAACGCAGGAATTCTCAGTTTCCAGGAAACGAGAAACTCTTTTCCCAAAAGAGCTGCAGCTTCTCACCGTACCACCTGCAGCCTTCCAGCAAGAGCCAGGGTGAGCCCGCCGCAGTGTTTACCATCTGACAATTTGTTTCTTACATTTTCTCTAAATGTTGCCGTTTTTTTTGTTTTTACCGGAACTCTCACTGTTTCTCAGATTTTGACTTTTCAGAATTTTTTATTTTCACTTCTTAGAATTCTCACTTTTCGCAGAATTTTTTTACCAGTATTATTAGCATTATTCTCACTTTTTTCGAAATTCTTACTTCTTTCAGATTTTGACTTTTTTGTTTTGACTTTTCTCAGAATTTGTACCTTTTTCAAAATGTTCACTTTTTTATCATCACTTTTTCATGAATTCTGACTTTTTTTCAAAATTCTTATTTTTGTCAGATTTTGACTTTTCAGAATTTCCACTTCTTTTTATTATCACTTTTTTCCGAATTATCACTTTTTTTCAGAATTATCACTTTTTTTCAGAATTATCACTTTTTTTCAGAATTATCACTTTTTTTCAGAATTATCACTTTTTTTCAGAATTATCACTTTTTTTCCGAACTCTCATATTTTGAATTTTTGTTTTGTATCGACATTTCGCAGAATTTTGACTTTTATTAGAATTAAAAAATGTTTTAAAAATTCACACTTTTTCTCAGATTGGCCTTTTTTCAAAGTTATCACTTTTTCTCAGTTTTTTCACTTGAAATGTTTTTTTTCAAAGCAATATTTCCGCTATTTCTCACTTTTCTTATGTTTTGAGATCACAAACAGAAACGTATCCAACTGTTCCTCGCATCCTTGTGATAAATCCATGTCACAATATGTTTCTGATTCGCCTCCATTTCCCTCACTTTGCAGGGATTGCAAGCCGTCTGCTGGGCCCTTCCTTTGAGGCGTCTTGCCTGCCGGAGCTGACCCGTTACGACTGTGAGGTGAACGTCCCTCTGCAGGGGAACCTGTACCTGCTGCAGGGCTGCGACCTGCTGAGGGCCCTGGACCAATCAGCCTAGAGAATAAACAACATATACTTAAAGTCTTCTGAGGCTAAGCTACCTACAGGGGACGGTATTCATTACCCTGATTCATTATAGGACTCAATCTGTCCCTCTATAGTCCTGCAACATCTTAAACAAGCTGAGCTATCAGGGTCAAGCCACTTAAAGCCCCTTTTCCCTCTCGACTTAAATCAGATGAAACACAAAAGCATTGAGCATTGAGCCGACCACCTAGACTACAAACACACATATGATATAAAGTTTCCTGCTAAGGCTCAGCGAGACCCTGATATGAACTCTATGCAGCTCATTTCCCTTCTCTTTCCCTTCATTTAGCTCAGAGGAGAAGTACTATACTACCTAGACACTGTTTTCTTTCACTTTGTGTATTTGACCAGCAATTAGACGGAGCATTTCCAGCAATTAGACGGAGCATTTCCAGCAATTAGACAGAGCATTTCCAGCAATTAGACGGAGCATTTCCAGCAATTAGACAGAGCATTCCAGCAATTAGACAGAGCATTTCCAGCAATTAGACAGAGCATTCCAGCAATTAGACAGAGCATTTCCAGCAATTAGACAGAGCATTTCCAGCATTTAGACAGAGCATTTCCAGCAATTAGACAGAGCCGCTCTTTCCCCTAGTCCCAGTCAAAGTCTCAATCGAGAGTTGTTAAATGGTTCTTAACTGTAACTGTCTTAATTTTACAAAGCATGTTCTTTGATTATGCAGATTACCCCCCTCCCAACAAGTAAATGGGATGGTTGATAAAAGATACAACTTCCAAATCACACGACGTGATTTCAGAACGTCGAAACTCAAGAAAAGACTTGAAAAGATAAATATATTTCAGTTTTATTTCCTTTTCCAAAGAGAAACTGATAATTAGAATCCATAAGAAGAATATAAACGAGACGTAAATCTGCACAATCCTTTTCCACAAATACAGAACTACTCATTATCATTTTAATAACAGAGTAGGTAATTTTACCTACCAGATTCCTTTATTGTGTCGGTGTCTCTCTCACAGACACACTAATACACATATATTGCAATACATGTACTCAACTGTAAGTTCAATACGTCTTCTCTTCTTCTGAAACGTCTTTCACTTTGTCCACAGTCAGGTCATGGACTACAGGGTTATTGTTCTCTTATTGGGCAATTATTTCACTGAGATGATATCGTCAGTATCATAGCTTTTTATAGCCTTTTACACAATTCTGATTGCTTGTTGTTAGACTTACACTCTACAAGAAAGAGTACATGTAAAGGCTAGGGGCAGCGCTGAGGATAAAAGAGGATGCAATCTTTTATTTTAGCTCTATATGTTGCCATTAATAGTCCATCAGTGTTAGGCTACGTAACTATAGATCAAGTTTAGTTTCGCTTGTTTCGTCGTGTTCGTTAAAACTTGCGAAACACATATATGTCTCTTCGAGTTACCCTCTCCGTAACGCTGTTTAAATGCAACTTGATTTGACGAGTCTGCCGTGCATCGCCTGATTCATTCACTTGAATCGATCAATCTAAAGATATTGCACACTGTGTAGCTGCAGCTTTGTTGGATTACTTGAATTCAGGAAATATAACAAACATAGTGAACACTTTTAATTATGTTGTTGATAATTCCCAGAGGAATACAAATCAGTCCAAAGCCAAAGATATTAATTTAAAGAAAAGTTCCAAACAACGATGTTAGCTGTAATGTAAAGAATGTGAGATTTGCACTAAAGGTGCTAAAAGTCAATGACGTGCCACTTTAAGAGTCCTTGAAGGGGACATAGATGAGGCTCCGCCAACTTTCCGTTGAAAACAAAGAGTTGGTGCCGAGCTGAAAATATAGTTTATCGTGCCTAAAAGCTGCTGTCGTGTATCGCACATTAAACAACAGAAAAGATCCCGAATTTAGATTTTTTTTTATACTTTCACTTCACAAAAACGACAGTATATCTCAGCGAGTAACGATGCTAACGATGCCCACGTCAAAGCAAAACGTCAACTTAAAACGCAATGTACTGCAGTGACGCTGCATTAAAATATTAATGACGGACAAGCGAACGACATCTCGATGTAATTGTTAGCAACTCGTCTATTATTAGATTGAAAGGAAATCTATCCCTTATATATATTTTAATGTAACCGTTTAATTTCTTTGCCTGACTCACCATCTGCTTAGTAGATTTAAAAATGCACAGTATTCTTAATATTAGGATATGATTGTTGTAAAACCTCAGAATCTGCATTTACCGCCATTAATATCAACAATGGAACACAAAAAGGGGCGGGGCCATTATGTAGAGGGGGAGTACTTGAGCCAATCAGAGGGGTCGACGCAAAAAAAGAAGTCCTACTTGAATTAAAAAAGCCACTTTAACTTTTGATGAATTAGCGCGGTGGAGGTCGCTCCATCCCAAAAAACTAGATCGTGTTTAGTAAATAATTTAGTCGTTCGTGTGTTCATTAGCCTTAGTTGCATTGCAGCCTTTAAAAAGTGACTTGAAAGTGTGTGTTTTAAACTTCATGATTAGGAGAAAGGCCAGTTTTTCTTGTAATCCACGACACACAGTAGCTGCCAATATCAGAAAGCTTTGAGAATACTATTGTGCAAACTAGAAGCTGAAATGAAATATAGTTGATGATATGATCTCCTCCGCAGTACGCTATCAGTGAAAAGACTTCTCTGTTTCCTTTCAGTATTTTTCCTAAATCTCGCTCTACTTTCTGGAGGGTAATCGTCTTCTGGTGATGACCACTCAAGAGTATGAATTACAGAGCTTTGTTCACGTTACGTATTTAAAGAGACAAAACTAATGTTGAAAGATAGTGTTTTTTAGTGTTTATGTGTTCTGGTACTTTGTCCTTATCTACCCTGTAGATGCCGATGGATCAGATCCTTCAGTGCTGTTTCTGTGTTCGTGGCATTTTGTTTTATCCTCTATCTCTCAAATATCTCTTGAATGTGTTGGTTGGTTAGTTCTGTTTTTGTTCTTGCTTTTAAGACATTAGTTCAGATTTAAACACCAGTTTCACTTTTTCAGATATGTAGCATTTTGAATATTGTAAAGAGGGTGAAGTTGCTTTATAAATCATTACATACTGTAGTTGCTTATATAAAAAGCAATGTTGCTTCATATACAATGTATGTGTCATTTCTAGGACCTGTATTACATATCTTGGATCCAGTAACACTATATTTTGATGTTCTCTGTTGTATGTTGTGCTGACATTTTCTTTAAAGTTGGTTTTAATCTGTAACACGTGCCTTTTGGTTGTTTCAAAACATGCCCGATTCGCCCTTCGAGCACACAGTTTGTTCCCTTAACGTGTTGATAACTTCTTCCTATTCCAATATAAAATAAAATCTTAACTGGACATTGTATCTAGCAATGATATGAAGTATAAATACAGAAACAGCTTTGCTTTTGTTTGCCTTTTGCACAATGGGGATACAATGTCATACTTGGGATGATATCACGATAACCCCCTTAACTTTCGAAGACGATAGCTCCTTTATTCTAGTGTGAGAACATCCAACAATAGCCATGTTTAGATGCAAGTAGAACCCTTTTAGAACCCTTTTCGATCCGCTGGTGATGACGAGTCAACATTAGTGAAAGGTATCAGAGGGAATGGATTCCCCAGCTCATCGAAAGACCTGACAGTCTGTTTGGTGACGAAGCTGATGGAGGGTTTTTCAGATTAATTGAAAAATAAAAGATTTAAAACTTAAATAAAACTTTTGACTTTAAAAGTCCTCCTGCGAGAGTCAAAGGTCCAAAAAGTGCCCTGCATGAGTGCTTTAAAAATGCACATGTGCACAAAAGATTAAAAAACTCATAACTTTACAATCAGTGTCTTTATTGGGATGTATAAAGACACCTGGATTCAGCGTTTGAGGCGGGTAGTTGAGTGTTGCTTAAGCCCCGCCTCCAATCACTAAACCCATCCTCCAATTCGGCACATTTTACAACTTTTAGACCCTTTAAAAAAGGGTTACAAAAGAGTTCGTACTGGGTTGTTGATTTGGCTAGGGGGAAAAAAGTATCTGCTGATTTACAGATGTCCTTTTCCCAATGTAAGTCAATGGGGGAACGTTTTTTTTTGTACCCAATGACATCATGGACTTTGACCTAAGTGTAGTACCGCCGTTTGGCCACTACAAAAATGTGCGTATACGTCAAGCACACTTTGTGGGTGCTTTCTTCATTCACGTTTTTGGCCATAAACATATTATTTGCCCCTTTTTCAATTGCTGAATTCATTGGAGCAGGATAGTCTGGAGGTTTAAGACTTAAAATCCTATCGTAACTTCTGAAAAAATTCAAATATTTGACGTTCCACGTTCTGTAAGAGTTCACTGTGAAGACGCCAGCTCAGGCACATGGTGTCTATTTAGATTGCAGATTAATATTTCTTCGGGCAGTGGGTGTGGACACAGTTTGGACAGTTATAGGAGATCTGATAAAGATTGATGTTGAGTGAAACGTAGAAAGAGAGATCCTGCTCAGCCTGCCCACTGACGCATATCTCTCAACTCCTCCACTCGACATTCAACTCGTCAGTTTCCACCCTCACTCTCCTTTTACCTCCTGATGTATCAGCAAATTACTTTATATACAAGCACGTTTTTATTATTGCTCAAATTGAAAGTTCGTCCCAAGCCGAAACACCGGCCAAATTACTTTTTGTAGGATTATGTAAAGCAAGTCTATGTCTGATCAGACGTTGATTTTCCAGAAAAGCCTCCTACAGCTTGTCCCAAAGCAAGTCCTTATTATTATAATTGCAGATTTAATGTAAGATATTAAAAATGTCCTAATCTGTCACAGCACCATATTCTTTATTTCAGAGAAAATATATTTTAAGGTGATGTAAAATGAAATGAAGGCACCTCAGGTGGACTTTTTAGCAACTGATGAGATTTTAACTAAATTGGTTTAAATTGGTGGAAATAGTTGGCTAGATGGAAATATAAAATCTAGGCAGAGAGGAAGTCCTGCCCCCATTTGAAGCTAGCATCGGCTCCACTAGATAAGTGTTGTCTAAATGAACACACTTATTTATTTGGACCAAGATAATAACTACTTATATACAGTTTATATAGTCTTACATTTTCTTAGGAGATGTAGTTGTTTATCTTAACCATGTTGTATCTTTGCTCAATTGAAAAAACGTAAAACTTTTACTTTTCAATTGTCACATAATACATTCAAGGTTCTTAAAATATAGGCAGTTACCCATAGGGACAGGTGTTAGTTATTCATAACAACTGGATAAAGACAACTATGAGCAAAAAAGCTAATGCTAGTGGCACAGGCAATTAAAAAAATGGGCGTGGCTTCAGCTCAGAGAGGATGTCCCGCCCCCTTTTGAAACTAGTTTCTGCTCCAATAGAAGTCGCCTATATTTACCGGTATATATCAATGTTTCTTAAAATATAGATACATAATGATAGGAACAGGTGGTCAGAGAAACTGAATGAGCAATAAAGCTAATGCTAATAGCACGAATGCTATTACAAAAATGGGCGGGGCTTCAGCTCAGAGGGGAAGTCCCGCCCCCATTTATAGCTAGCTTCTTCTCCTCTAGATTATACGAGAAAATGTATATTTACCAGTATGTATTATTGTTTCTTAAAATCTAGATACATAACAATAGGAACAGGTGGTCAGAGAAACTGAATAAAGATATCTCTCTGAGCTAAAAAGCTAATGCTAGTAGCATAGACGCTAACCTTAAATGGGCGGGGCTTCAGCTCAGAGGGGAAGTCCCGCCCCCATTTATAGCTAGCTCCTTCTCCTCTAGATTTTACGAGAAAATGCAAGTTTATATACCAGTGTGTATTTTCGTTTCTTAAAATATAGATACTTAACGATAGGAACATGTGTTCAGGGAAATGCTCGTAGCACAGATGCTAACCTAAAATGGGCGTGGCTTCATCTCTTGGTTTAAACACTAGAAAGCTTCTCACCAGTCGTAGTCCCAAACTCACTGTGATGCTCGAAGGATTTCCCAACAAAAAAAAATACAGAATGTTTTCAGGAGTTAATACCCATAATTCATTGCACTTCCTCTTTACAAGAAGATATCAGCATTTTGTATTTCGTGTGGCAACAGGGTTTTTGTTTTTCCTCTTGGAATCGATATTCTTGTATTCTGTTTTTATCTTCGTCATACAGTGCAGTTATATTAGCTTATTCGGCATTTTTTTACATGTTAAAAATGCATATTGACATTATTATTATTATTATTATCATATACTGTTATCATTGTTATGGGGAGTGTAACCCCAGTAAGAAGTTTGTATTTCTGCACTGATATCTTATTATTAAAGCATACTGATTTCATTTCAATATTGTTTTATGTTCTGATTGAAAGCTTCTTAACATATGTGGATAAAGAAAGTACTTTCTAAGGAAAGGTTCTGGTATAACGTTTGCATCGAGGCTATTTACAGTAAAATGTCAATGCAACTTCAAGATGTTTAATGACTTGTTTGATATCCTTAAAAACCAAATTCCAATGCACAACTTGATCGCATTTTACAACTTTTAGTCCCTGTTAAGCCTTTTTTTCACGGAACTGTGTCTCAGGGCTTCTTAACATTTAAAAACCTATGAATGTGTCATACTCATTTAACGGGAAGAAACTCAGCTAACTGACGATACGAACCATTTTTACCGAAACGAAACACAAGTCTCACAAGAAGCGTCTAAATTAGCCCTGAGCGAAAGAATGCTAACACACTTAGCACAGAACTCTAGGTATAAATGCTTTATTACTTATCGGATCTGCACTAAGATATTGGCTAACAAGCTGAGATTCCACAGATTCTAGAGGTGTTAGTATCGTCACTGAGCGATCCGAACTCGCAACATGGGAAGCGAAAACAGACATCACAACAAAGAGCTTTATGGAGCAAAAACGGGAGAGATGTCTTCTGTTTCTGATCAAAAGTTGCGTTCAATGGCATTAAAACGAGAAAAACACGGCTGAAGGTTCATCCAATGTGTGTTGAAATGATTATTGATAATACATCATTCCATTTTTATGTCAAAAACTGAGTTTTCATATTAGCGGCTATGATAGCTAGCAAAGTGTATGACAGCTTCCTGTTTGGGTATTCTGGCTACGCGTCACTCTCACTCCTGATTTGGTAACGTGTAGGTGGAACTTCAAATGACCCCAGATGTGTTTTTTTTCTTTCTAAACCTCTCTAAAAAGGTCAAAGGTCACCTGTTTTGCATCTATCTTGATACAGGGTACTTATTATATGTTAGAGTGTGGACTCCTAAAGCTTTTAGTCTTCCATCCCATCATTCGAGGGTGGTTTCCACTGTAAGTAATGTGGTTTTTTTTGGACGGACGCTATCATTTACATTTGTTTACTGTGTTCAATCTGAATTTTCTTTCAAATAACAAAATCCATATAGATTCTGACTTTTCTGCATCCAACTCACGGGTTCATCTTTGCTTTGAGAGAAGAGAGTATTCATTTACCTCTTTCAGAAGTGAAGTCATTTGTTCTGGTGATGTCATTTTCGAGCCTTTCGGGGCTTAACAGGTTAAACTAGAAAATGCATTTCCTGCAGAAAATGCGTGCGAATGCTGTAAACTGTGAACATTTGTGGCTGAAAATGCAAAAAAAGCTGAAAAACTGCGAGAATCAAGTACAAAAAAACCCAAAAATATCTCTTCTGCCACTCCTACTGCTGATCCCACCACTGCCACCATATGTGCATGCTAGATTGTGTCTGTTCATATCTACACCTTTTTGTTTAAACCTAATTGATTTTAATACCCATCTTAAAACTGTACATATATTGGGTCAATAAAATCCGTATTTTTGCACCTCAACCTGCACTCCTGGTTTGTCTGTACCCTGGTCCTTCACACCTACCAAGTGAAGACTGTCTGCAACGAAGGAGCCTTGCAGGTGAGTTTCTGAAAGACACAAAACATCAGCACGACACAGTTCACGATGGCTCTTGATGTCATCCACGCGAGATGGCAATCCCTCTGTCTTATGGTGAACAATGGTCAGAGTGTCCGGTCTGATGTGAAGAAGAGGCATCATGTCGTCCAGGTTCAATCAATCAACCAATCAATCAATCAGTCAATGTTTATTTATAGCCCAATATCACAAATGTTACATTTGTCTTAGTGGTCTTCGAAGTGTGTACAGAATATCAGTATGACAATACGACACCCTCTGTCCTTAGACCCTCTGTCCTTAGTTGACCCTCTGTCCTTAGACCCTCTGTCCTTAGTTGACCCTCTGTCCTTAGTTGACCCTCTGTCCTTAGTTGACCCTCTGTCCTTAGACCCTCTGTCCTTAGACCCTCTGTCCTTAGACCCTCTGTCCTTTGACCCTCTGTCCTCAGACCCTCTGTCCTCTGACCCTCTGTCCTCTGACCCTCTGTCCTCAGACCCTCTGTCCTCAGACCCTCTGTCCTCAGACCCTCTGTCCTTAGTTGACCCTCTGTCCTTAGTTGACCCTCTGTCCTTAGTTGACCCTCTGTCCTCAGACCCTCTGTCTTCAGAGCCTCTGTCCTTAGACCCTCTGTCCTTAGACCCTCTGTCCTTAGACCCTCTGTCCTTTGACCCTCTGTCCTTAGACCCTCTGTCCTCAGACCCTCTGTCCTCAGACCCTCTGTCCTTCGACCCTCACATCGTACAAGGAAAAACTTCCAAAGAAAACCCCAGTTTAAGGGAACATGGAGAACCCTCAGGGAGAGCAACAGAGGAGGGATCCCTCTCCCAGGACGGACAGACGTGCAATAGATGCCGTGTGTAAATTGAAAAGATAATACATTTGCAACATAGGTAGTCCAGATGTTTGGAAATGCATGTGTGTGTATAGGAAGATGAATCCACGAGGATATCCATCCAGGACCTATGATCCAGGACCACAGCCACGACTCAAGATCCAGCGCTCGCGATCCAGGACACAGGACCGCAGGATCATCCATGACTCCGGATCCCGGCGTATATAGACCCCAAAAAGAAAGACATTTGGGGAAGCTGGGTTAATCGGGAACATGAGAGGACACAGGTACAGACAGAGAGAAGGAAGAAGGAAGATGTCCCCCGACAAACTAAGCCTATATCAGCAAAACTAGGGGCTGAATCTAATCAGCCCTAACTATAAGCTTTATCAAAAAGGAAGGTCTGAAGCGCACTCTTAAAAACGGATAGGGTGTCTGCCGCCCGAACACAAACTGGAAGCTGATTCCACAAATGTGGAGCTTGATGAGAAAAGGCTCTGGCTCCCATTGTACTTTTAGAGACTCTAGGAACATCCAACAACCCTGCATTCTTGGAACGCAATGCCCCAGGTCCACTTGCCTCATGGCCTCTATGGCTCCAGTGATCTCTGGGTTGGGATATCTTTGACTCTCATCCACATCCAGCAGGTGCAGTCCACTGAGAGGCCGCTCTACGGAGAGCTACATACGCCATGCCAGGTTCAAAGATGTTTTCACGAGACCACAGCCGATGTCCTCGCCATACCTTGAACCTGTGAATTGTACACGCATCGGCCAGTTTAGGTGGAACCTGTCTGCGTAGCACTCCTCTCTGTCGCAGGTTCGCCTCTGCTCTCTCACTGCACACACGGTCATCAGGTTCTCCCGGTGCTCGATTGCGGTAATTCCTTTCCGGCTGTTTCATCATCCATCTTGAGCCCAAGCATAGTGACGTGTGCAGAACCACGTTCTTCAGAGGTAAGTACCCTGGCCAGTGTAGCGAACGAACCATTCACCAATCCTTGAGACACGTCTATGTCTGTGTCTTACCTATTCGTATGCTTTCACTGTCTGTCCATAGCCTTTATGTGCCTTGTATTCATTCTTATGTGTGCTTTTTTTTTATCTATTCGTGTAATATTATATTTTATTATAATGTTATGTTCATTGTGAAGCACTTTGGCAAACCCTCTGTTTTTAAACTGTGCTATATAAATAAAGTGGATTGGATATGTTTCTGGTAAGCATGACACGAGCACCCTCCGCAACGGTGGTTGAATCTGGTAACGCACTTCGGCCTCCTTTTTAAATGGCGTGGCCTGTCTTGCCATTGTTCCCGTTGGTCGGTCCGTTCTGAAGTCATCTGCATCGATCTTGGTGCTGTCGGAATAGAGACGAGCTAATGTTACCGAGTTGTGGGAATCAACTTGTTTATTAATTGCAAACATGTGCAGGACATCAGATGGACAACGTGCAGGTTCAGTCCGTGACAGCAACGCTCTGTCAGGCAACTGGTCAGATTTCACTTTCACACGGATCCGGTTCAACATATCTGCAAAGGCAACATCGTCCTTCTGACGCATGACCTCAGTGAGATTGATCATCTGAAAGTGTTCCTGCCAAAGGTCAAGGTCACACGGGTCATAGACACGGAGGGCATGGCCCTGTCGCACCGCTGGCAGCTGATAGAAGTCTCCAACAGCCAACACTGACATTCCTCCACAGGGTCCCTGACTGCCTTTGATCTGTTTCAGTCTCGCATCCACATGGGCGAAAAGAGGCTTCGACACCATGGACACTTCATCCATGAGGATCCTTTCAGCATTTAGAAGTTCAGATCTGACTTCATCCAGTTTGTTACCAAGACCTTGACATGGAGGCTTCCGGCTTCTCGGTTCCGGTGAAAGCAGTCAACGGGACAGTTGGATTCGATAGGTCAGCCTCCTCGGCACGTCTCGGCAGTTTGCACAGTATCTTGGATGCCTCTGAGCAGATGCAGTTGATGAGATGTGACTGGCCGGTTCCAGCACCTCCATTGATGTAAAAGAAGAACTGCTCTGGATTTCGCCCACAGACTTTATTCAGGCACCTGGAGTGGAGTGCACCAGATGGGCGTAAAAAAGTAGGGCTTAACTACGTCCGACGTAGTGATTTGAATTTACACTGAGTGCACCAAGCCTGACGAGTCTCAGGCGTAGCTGCACCTGGTCTTAAGATGCGCGTCCACGTGAATACACGCAAAACAGTAATTGTTGCCAAGCAACGCCATTTTACTGACTCAGAGGACCGCAGAGAAGAGAGAATTCCCACACCCACAGCGTCAGCGATGACTCAAGGGGAATCCCAAATGGCCGCACCCCGAAAGAGAAAGAGGGATTTGTCAGAGCTACAGCGGGAACTGACGGAGAAAGAAATCGGTGCTGGAGGGCCAATGAAACTTGTCTTATAGCCCGACATGCAGTTGTGCGATGAACATTAATCATGTCTCCCACAGTATTTTTGAAAGGCCCCGTTCGCGTAGAATCTGAGCGCAATCAGCACCTGCAAGGTTGGGGAGAGCGCAGCGTTTCGATCTGATCCGTGCTGGAGTTGAGGGGAGATCTCCTCGATTAAATCACAAAGGGCTTGTCTGCCGAAACGAAACCTCTCTATCAGTTCACCGTCTGAATAGATGTCCAGTGGGTTTGTTCGGTCACGGACGACTCTTTCTCTTCTTAATGCCCTTTCATTGTTAAACATGTAAACAAGACGCCCTGCCATCGTTAATATCCTTCCTGTCTGTTTTACGTTACTATGGATACTAGTCTGTCTTTCCGATTTACGCCTGCTCCATACTAGGCGTAAAAGTTACACCCGGGCGCAACGCATACAGGGCTTACGTCTAAGTGGTGCACTAGTCATAACTTTAGTTTGGTCTTAACCTTCGGTTCCACGTCGGACGTAGCGTTACGCCCAGCTGGTGCACTCCACTCCAGTTCCTCACTGCAGAGAACACGATTCTGGTACATCTGGCGTAACACTGACGGGTCAAATGCCGGGGCCTCTCCGATGGCTCTGGCTCCAGTCACAGCATTAGCCTGATTACCGTATTCTGGGGCCTTCTCTCGTTCGTTGAGCGGCTGTCTTGCCTCCAGTTCTTCAACACATTCCGACCTGTCTACTTCTGCTGCGGGAGCCAGATTACACCTTTCATCAATCAAGCCTTTGTTCTGGTCAAACTCCTCGCCTGCATTCTCAATCTCTTCACTGTTTTTCTCCTATTTCTCTCTGTTTCGTTTCACAAAGCGCCTGACATACTCGGGCTGCTCAGAACCTGGCAGCTGGACCCGACAACTGCTGTGGAAGGACTCACAGGTGGGGAGATGCGGTCTTTTCACTTCCTGGTCTGACCGGTACGGGACACACGGTCTCAGGAATGTTCCATAAAACTTCTCGGGCTTTTCCTGTGAGCGGCGGTAAGATCTGATGACGGCAGGCTTCTCGTGTTTTCGTCTTGGCACACATCCCATCTCATCGAGGAGGGGCATCACATGTTTACCTTTTTGTGTGCTGGCCGTAGACAATTCGGCATGTTGCGGCAAAATCAGCCAAACGCATCGCCTACTCGGGGGTTTCAGGTCTGGCTTTGTGTCTGTCAGTCAAAGACGTCATCCACACATCTGGACGTTCTGATGTTTTGTTCTCCAGGCGTGACATGACTATTAGACCCTCCAGAAAAACGCGGGCAAAAATCCTTGATTATGCGATCAAACGTGCGGGGTTTATGTGATCTTATGCTGTGAAATTGCGGGAAGTTGAGAAATATGCGGAAAAAATTAATATTGGGCTGTCTTATTTATTTATTCTCTCTCACACACAACCTGCCACTAACGTTACACCCCGTTACTATTCAATTACACACACTCAATTGGGCTATTTTAATCACACTCTCTCTCACACACACACACACACACACTTCTCCGCCTCATTCTGTTTTCATTTACTCGTTCATTATCTGAGCAGCTTCAGTCTTGTAGGCTTCTCACCTCGTGTCTTGTCGCCCTCTAAAGGGTTTTGGAGGTCGATGCCTCGGTGGACGTGAGTTGTTCGGCTTTCTTGTAGCAGCAGCAGAAAGCATTTTGAATGTTTGAATGAATCGAAGTGGGTCGTCACCGTCGATGTTCTCTTATGCTCCAACACACAGTTGCACGGGGTGCAGAATAGTTTCCCCCCACTTTCGTGCGAGACATCGGGGAACTGCTTTGCCCGGTCTTTAGCAGAGATGTTCGTCGGTAAATGAGATGGATTAGATGTTTTCTCTCTCGTGTGAGCTCCACACTTCCACTCTACGGTGTTGTTTACCTTCTGTGATGCGCGAGCTGATGACGTCGCGTCAACATCATCATCACTTCACGTCAAGAGGAGTTCCCTTTTTTTCCCCTCAACTTTGTGTGGAAAAATGCGGGGATTATGCGGCCTTTTAAAAATCTGCGCCATTTTGCTGATTATGCGGTAAATTCTGCGATCGCAGAATCGCGTTTTTCTGGAGGGTCTAGACTATGAATATTACACCGCGTTAGCACTTCGTCATGGGAATGCCACATGCACGCGTCACACACTCCTGAGCACTGACCTCTCTCTCTTCTGAGTATTCCTGCATGCTTTCCCTCATCTCTTCACGCTCGTTGACATTGTCTCTGCTGGAGTTCTCCATGACTGTTTTGAGGTACTCAGAAAGTCCCGATTCCTTTCCGGTGATGTAGCGATATACATGACGGCTGAATATGCATTGAGAATACAATATGTGCATCCCAGGCTTCAAGGAGATGTGGGTGATATCTATTTACCCAGCAGTCTTTTGGGTCAGGTTTCAGTATTATGGCACTGGACTTGTTTGTGTTGAGGCGTTGCTGGTACTCACTGAGGGTTGCGTTGCTTTTAGCCAAGAGCTGCAGCAGACGGAGAGAAGCAGTTTCAGGGTCCTTCAACAGCAAGTTCCGTGGTTCGAGCTTTGCCTTTAGCCCCTTGCTGTGGGTCAACGTGTTCTCCAGGTCTCGTTGTCATGTGGTTGGGACAGGCGGTTTAGGAAATCCAAATCTGCATCCAGAGCCGAGTCTTTTGAAACACGTCTTTGAGTGTTTGTTGCTAAGCAGCTGCACTTGTGTAACTTTCGTGTACAGGTCCGGTTGTGGATGTGTATCAGGCCGCTGAGCTGAGACGGACTGGGACACAACACTCACACGTTTCATCATCATCGTCATCAAACACCGGTGCACCTAGGTGTGTGTGTGTGTGTGTGTGTGTGTGTGTGTGAGAGAGTGTTTGTGCGTGTCTGTGTTTGAGAGTGTGTGTGTGCGTGTCTGTGTTTGAGAGAGTGTTTGTGCGTGTCTGTGTTTGAGAGAGTGTTTGTGCGTGTCTGTGTTTGAGAGAGTGTGTGTGTGTGTTTGAAAGAGTGTGTGTCTGTGTTTGAGAGAGTGTTTGTGCATGTGTCTGTGTGTGTGTGTGTGTGTGTGTGTGTGCCTGTGTTTGAGAGAGAGAGCGTGTGTGTGTGTGTGTGTGTGTGAGTTTATCTTTACATATGTATTAGAGACATCCAGTGTGTGTAGGTGTGTGTGAGAGATTGTGTGTCTGTATTTGTGTATGTGCCTGTGTTTGTGAGTGTGTGTGTGTGTGTGTGTGTGTGTGTGTGTGTGTGATGTCACTCACGTGTGTGTGGCTCCAATCTGCGCAGCAACACCATGACAACCAGCTGCAGCACTGAGTCCCATCAGAACGCATTGAGGATTATATCTGACCATTTTGCCACCTGTTAAAAAACTATGGCTCTTATCAAACAATGAGCAGACCGTGAGCATCAGGGAACCCCAAAGAACTGATATATGTATTTATTAGGTTGTGTGTACAATGTGGAGATGGGAGCAGTTTGTCTCAAGTGTACTTCTCCCTGTTCTGAAGAAAGATCTGGAACAATTTAACAAGGCAATCAATTGGGAGCTAGCTGGACTTTTTCTCTCTTCATGCCCTGAAGAGGCATTTTGTTTAATATCTTTTCTTAATTTTTTTAAATTTTCCAACCTAGGAGAGGTTTTCCTACGTTTTCCATGAACAAATATGTCTGAGGAGTGTAGGGTTTGGGAAGTATGGCAAGTTTAAAACATTTTTGGGGGAGAATTTCAGGCACCGCTGCACTCTGTTTTGAGATCAAAGCACTCTGGAGTTAACGAGCTGCTCCATCCACTCCAATGTTAAGATCTGGAAAGGCCTCTCTACCAAGCTCCAAACTAAATTCAATCTCTCAAAAAGTCGAAAAGATATCAAAAATATTTTATACAAGTTTTATAGCTGAAAGTATTGTGATCATTTGAAAGTTGGAATGAAGTGTCTGGCAGAAATTATGTGGAAGAAGATGGATTTGGCGCAAAGTGTAGGAAAAGTGGATTTGAAGGCATCTCCCATTGACTTCAATGTTACAAACAGAGTTTAAAAAGCTGAATATTTCAAAAGGTATGAAATATTTTGAAAAAGTGGAAAGTTTCTTATCAATTGCTAAAAAGGTTGAATAGTTTAATATTTGAATGGTTTCTGTAGCTGAAAATAAGCTGAAGTTATGGAGAGCCAAAGTATTGTCTGAAATAAGTTTAAGGGGAAGAATAAAGATTTGAAGCACTATAGTGCGGAAATAAGGGTTACAAAAGAGTTTGTACTGGGTGATTGGTTTGGCTAGAAAAGCATGTGCTGATTTACACACGTCCCTTTTCCAATGTAAGTCAATGGGGGGAAAAGTATGTTTGGACTCAATGACATCATGGACTAGAACCTAAGTGTAGTACCGCCGTTTGGCCACTAATAAAATGTCCTTACATCCAGCACTCTTTCTGGGAGCTCGCTTAACTCGTGTTTTTGGCCTCAAACCTTTATAGTTACAAACATATTATTTGGCCCTTCTTAACCACATTGTTTGATATCCTTCCAAACCATATTCCAAGGCTATGAATCATTGGAATTGTGGGCATGTTCTGGCAGAGGATGTGGTGGTTCATAGTTTACAGATCCTGGATTAGATCCCTGCTGCTTCTGTTTTTGTTCTTCTTCCTTCCTCTGCAGGAAACCGAACGTTATGGGCACACGCTTTATGGCATACAGCACATTCAGACAGAAGTGTAGATAAACAGCACAAACACACACACACACACACACACACACACACACACACGTCTTGCATATCTTTGTTTTTGTTCCAGCTGATTGAGAGCCTTTTGTCCCTTCACGTTGGGAGTCATGAAAACAAGGTGGAGGTAAGACGGGAGGCACCGGCGGCTTCCTCTGGTTGTAGACAGTGGGGTAATCTGCAGAACAATGCACCGACATCTTCTGGAAGTCCCTGTGGTGTGCCACATATTTCCAGCATGTCATGAATGCATCACGCAAATTTCTTCTTCAGAGGCCACCTCATGCTCTTTATACTTCTGATTAAATTAACTGTGTTACACAAGACTGAATGTCCCAAAGATATCTGCAAAATAAGCAAAACAGTTGGGTCTGAATGGTCTTTATCCTATTGACTATTATCAGAGATGGGGTCGTTACTAATTTTTTAAAATATTATTACATATTACTTTAAAAAAATGTAATATATTACACTACTTCGTTGCTATCTACATAAAGTAACGAGCACGTACGAACTGCGCATGCGTGAGTGGCAATAACTCTCCTCACCAGCAGGCGGCGGTAGTGTGTATTCATCATTCAAAACAGGCAACAACCGGAAGACAGAGAAGAAGAACAGACTACGTGATATAAACAAACAAATAGCTGTGCGTTAGCTCCACCTTAGCATGTGTTCTTTGCAGGTGCTTGTTGAGGTGTGACGAGGTGTTTCCAGCAGTGGATAACAGCTTCTGGCCCGGACACAGTTTGCACCTCACCGTCACATTCCTGTCTATTCTTCGGACGAACTCAAAATAATGTAATAATATAATTTAACTAAAGAGAACATTTGAAACTTTAGCAGTCTGCGTGATCTGCCTGCAGGGAGGGGCGGGCCGGCCCTGCGAGTAAAGTAACGAGTTTATGTAGAGAGTAACGAAGTCGTGTAATATATTACTTTTTTTTAGTAACGACCCCATCTCTGCCTCCACCCCTCGACAGTTATCGCTGACTCAGCCATGTTTATGCAGCACTGCACGTGGAGATGTGGACGCGCAAGTCGCGCAGATTACGTACATATGCGGAGGACACCCCTCTCGTCTGTCAGTGCGATTACGACTGATTTTAGAAAGTAACGAAGTAACGCGTGTCGGGCGATATTAGTCGCTGTCGTGTGATTACTGAATTATAAAAGTAGCGTGTTACACTACTCCGTTACCGACAAAAGTAATATTATTACAGTAACGCGTTACACCCAACTCTGACTATTATAATAATGAACTGAATGAACTATTATCCAACATGTTGTCCGACTTTTGCATCCATGTGCACAGACTGGACAAAGCGCTTTGTAACCCTTTCACCAACCCGTGCCATAATAACTTCTAATTCCATTTGTTTTGGGGCGATGCAATACATCACCGCTTTATTTATGAATCACTTTCAAACCTCCAGACCCAAGTGCTGTGCAGTCAAATGAACAAATACAACGTACACACATCTCACAGCTCAGCTCACACACCATAAAACAAGAACAAGAACAAACAATTGGAAAGTAATAAAAGCATCACTCGACAAGATGTCAAACCGCTAAGGAGAAGAGGTGGGTTTAAGAAGTGATTAAGGCTGTAACTCCAACTAACATGTTGAAGTGGCAACGCTTGTTATCAGCTTGTTTAAGCATGTCTATTAATAGTGTTTGAACTCTGCCTTTCTGTTGCAGATAAGGATCAGTATAAACTAATATTATGCTATTTGAAGAATGTACTTCCACTGGTAGCTGCTGCGTAGGATTGTTTTCAACACTACCAAAACAATACAAAGTGATATGAAATAGTTATCACCGCAATAACCCATATTTAATTTCATATTCTGTTCTTGTACATATCATATTCTATTTACATGTATGTAGACTTTTTGCACTACTTTGTATTTTTACATTTGATGATATATGTTGCTTTGTTGGAGGAGCTCAGGTCAGAAGAATGTCATTGCCATGGCAACACTGGAGCTGCTGAGCATATGGCAATAAAACCTTTGAATTTTGAAGTCCAAAAGTTAGCAATATCCTAAATACACGTCCCCAATCACTCAAGCTTTCTTTTTTGTCGCTGCTCTAAATTGAACTATTCACATCTTAAACTGCAGCGTAACTTTTATCCATGTATTTTTCCTTTCAATGTTTATTTTATTAGCTTTTCTTTTTTAATGTCTTTCATTTTTTGTAAAGCACTTTGAATTGCCTTGCGTTGAAAAAGTGCGATATAAATAAACTTGCCTTGCTACGTCACATTGCTGTCTGTCCCCCGTCCTCTGGGACCTCAGCGTGTCCCAGGACGATCTGTCCAACAGGCCGATCCAAGGACAGTTTGTTTGTTTGTTTTCCGATCCCAGGACACTCGGCGGCTCTGAAGCCTCCCAGTAAACAAACAAGCAGCTTCCCATGTCGGAGGAGACCACTTTCGGAACCAAAGCAAGGAGACTGGATTCTTAGTCTGTGACTTGAAGGTCAGTGGCGACAGTCGGTCCTTACTTGATTTATTTCTACTAACGAATATAAAAGTGGACGATATTACATCCATCGGACAGGGAGGACGATATTCTCAGTCCCCAGAGGAGGTGACCAGCTTGTCGAGATGTAACGGATTGATGAGAGTTCAGGGAGCAGGAATCCGTTCTGAGAAGCTTTTCTTTCTGTTTCCTATGAAATGTTTCTGTAGATACGATTAAAGAGCCTAACTCTAACCTCATGCATGATGTATAGAGTATTTCAAAAGTCATGTTTTAGTCATGATTTAAAGAGTAGTTATATATGCTGATGATTTGAGCCGATTTGTTCCACATAGAAAACTAATATTGTTAGTTTAAAGCAGGGGTGGGGAGCCTTTTTCCTCTCGAGGGCCATTTCAATGTTTTCAACATCCTCCGAGGGCCGTACGTTTGACCTCTGCTTAAAAATACTAAAATCACAGCCCACTCATTTCACCTTTCTTTCGTGCTGTGCAAAGAAAAAAAGATTATTTTTTAAATGTTGAAGTTGAAAGCATCAATCTGGAGCACTTTGAGAGCAGCATGAGAGATCTGTGGATAATCTCTCAACACCAGATGAAACGGAACTGGAAGCAGATTTATTTTTCTTCATGGATATTTTACAAATCACTCTCCTTTCAAACTGTATTCTTGTTTATTAACAACCACTTTGTTGTACTGTCATATAGTATTTTATACCTGTTTACTTTATTCTCTTATTTTTGTACAACTATAATGATCATATCAAACTGGCATTTTCTCTATAATCTGTAGGCCTACCCTGTGTCCGTTTGTGTCCTTTTGTTGTCAATTTACTGTTGTTTGTCTTGTCTTACCCCGGCTGATACTTCACTAAATCCACTGTTTTAATTTGTAAGGTAAAATTGGGCGCCCCCCAAAATAAATGTATTATTATTATTATTATACAAAGATGTGCCTTTACCTCACTGGTTGTAGACAAATATTCGTTAGCATAGCTAGCTAACCAGATGCTAATAATAACAAAGTTATTGCCTGTATGCTCAGTGTGACGGATGAGCAGATCTCCACCGGGCTTTCAGCTAGAGACACAGACACGCAGGAACGGCAGCATGTGTACGGCTCCTTGTGGGTACTGCAGTTTCTGAAGTCCCGGAGCCGCGTTCTGGTGCTCCCCGTCAGCACTGCACCCTGTCAGTCGAGACATATACCACGTGATGACAGGTTTGGCTCATGTTGTGTTCAAGGACCCTGACCTTGGCCAGGAAAAACAGGAGCTCGCTTGTTTAATTTTTTGCGGTCTAGATTTAAAAAATAAAAATAAAAAAATATTTTGTGTGTGTGTTTATAAATTACGTCGAGGGCGGTACCAAACGTCCCGGGTGCCGGAGGTACCCCACCCCTGGTTTAAAAGAACACTACCAGATCAGAGACGGGTGTATTTCAATGTCAGATGAGATAATACAGTATTTACAGAGGTCTGTCCAAGTGGCGTGGAAGTGCCTGACGAGGAGGATGTCAGAAATGAGGAGCTTCACATTGACATATTGAGATTCAGTCCGATTCTCACAGGACAAATGACTACTAGACCCCATGTATCACACGCAGCCCCTCCTTTAAGGACCACCCGGCTGAACACCAATGAATCCATTGATAATATCAAATCCACTCGACTGACACGGAAAACAAGTGAAAGTGGAATTCCTGCTCCCCAGAGGACGAAAGAGTTTTCTTTACTCTAAGAATCCTTTTCCACTTGGACACTCATAAAGGAAGAACTGTTTCCCAATGGATGTTTCTGCAGGGCTTTTTTTCGATAACAAATAAAGAACCCAACTCTAACCCAGGCCACTGCAAACTCATACACGATTTATATTTAGCATCTTAGAAATACAAAAGTAAAATTGTCAAGAGTATAGTAACGTGTTTTCTGCAGGGCATCCATTTTGTAGCTACGATAACCCTTCATTCATCATGTATATTACACTAAGGTCCTCTCGCTTAAGAACCACTAGTTTACACACTATCTATATATCCCTCTATCCATCTATCTATCTATCTTTCTATCTATCTATCTATCCCTCTATCTATCTATCTATCCCTCTATCTATCTATCCATCCCTCTATCTATCCCTCTATCCCTCTATCTATCTATCCCTCTATCTATCTATCCCTCTATCTATCTATCCATCCATCCATCTATCTATCTATCTATCCCTCTATCCATCTATCTATCCCTCTATCTATCTATCTATCCCTCTATCTATATATCTATCCCTCTATCTATCTATCCATCTATCAATCCCTCTATCTATATATCTATCTATCCCTCTATCTATCCCTCTATATATCTATACCTCTATATATATATCCCATCTATCTATCCCTCTATCCATCTATCTATCCCTCTATCTATCTATCCATCCCTCTATCTATCCCTCTATCCCTCTATCTATCTATCCCTCTATCTATCTATCCCTCTATCTATTTATCCATCCATCCATCTATCTATCTATCTATCCCTCTATCCATCTATCTATCCCTCTATCTATCTATCCCTCTATCTATCTATCTATCCCTCTATCTATCTATCTATCTATCCATCCCTCTATCTATCCCTCTATCCATCTATCCCTCTATCCATCTATCTATCTATCCATCTATCTATCCCTCTATCCCTCTATCTATCTATCTATCCCTCTATCTATCCCTCTATCCCTCTATCTATCTATCTATCTATCTATCCCTCTATCTATCTATCCATCTATCCCTCTATCCCTCTATCTATCTATCTATCTATCTATCCCTCTATCTATCTATCTATCTATCCATCTATCCCTCTATATATCTATCTATCCATCCATCCCTCCCTCTGCTCAGATGCATGTCTCCGCTCTGCAGGGAGGACCGTGTTTTGGTAAGCAAACGTCCCTTATCCCGGCTCTGCCCCGTGTGTGCCTGATAAGTTGTGGTTGTTTCTCCAAACAGAAACGCACCAGAACAACGGCAGACCTTCAGGATCAGTCAACAACATTTGAGAAGTGGGCGAAGCTGGAAGCAGACGCTGAGTTTCAAACAAAAGATATTCAGTTACGTCACACCGGTTCCGACAAACAGACCGTTTGTGTTTCTTTGGGAAATCATTCAGAGATACAATTTTCCGCCAAATCAAGCAATTGTTCTGACTGGGCAGCACAGAGACAAAGAGCTTTTGTGACGATTGCTCAATCTGGCAGACTGTTCGACCCCTTCAGCTCCCGGGTTGGCTTCATCAGGAACAAGAGGAAAGATAAGCCTTCTGATTGGACGAGGAGCAGAAACTCATGAATCACCAACAACGGTGGAAGAACCCATTTAGAGACTCCAGACACGCTGTGCACGTACATCGTCTTCTTCCAACAATGCAGATTATAGCTAGGGATGCACGATATTGGTTTTTTGAAACCGATACCGATAACTTCCTGCTTCTCAAGACCGATACCGATAACTTCCTGCTTCTCAAGACCGATACCGATAACTTCCTGCTTCTCAAGACCGATACCGATAATAATATAAAAATATATATATTAAATGTACCTGTAGTTTTTGCACACCTGGTTAAATGATGAACTAGCCGACTGAATCCTTTATCTTCGACGAGGGAGAAGGGCTGGTCGTCAAGCGCCATCGTTTCTACGATGAAGTTCGAGATCGCTTTAGCCCTGGGGTCGTCTCTGGCGAACGTCTTGCCTTTTTCAAAAGCCTCGTGGATAGGTAAATACGCTTTGAACACGCCATCGTAGCCATGGCGATGTTTCAGGTGACTCATCAGGAAGTGCCCCGGTGCCTTTGCAGCTGGCTTTGGATTCGCCGCTAGTTTAGCAGCGCAGGCGTCTTCGTACGCTTTGAACACGCCATCGTAGCCATGGCGATGTTTCAGGCGACTGATCAGGTTGGAAGTATTATAGCTCGTTGCCTTCTTCCCTCCTCGTGGAACTTCTGCATCCGTTAATACAAACAGCAAGCGAACTATCCAACTCTGAAACTTTGAAATAGTCCCGTACCACCGACGACATGTTTGTTCGCTGTCCTGGCTTCACGGCCGCTCGCCGTTTACGTCGCAGCCAGGCACGAGTTAGGGAGCGCTGGGTTTGTGAAGAACTCCCCTCTTCCTAAACCACTAACACCACAGTGCTGGCAACACGGGAGGAGCCGAGTGAAAAACAAGCGCCCCTCACCCCAACCCACCCACACCGCAGCATCTCTCTCTTTCTTTCACCCAAAGAATATATTGTATATTATCGGGGCTATTAATACTGTTATCGGGATGAAGTCATCATTCTTAATATCGGACCGATAATTATCGTGCACCACTAATTATAGTCAAAGTCAACTTTAGTGTCAATCTTTCAGTTTGTGTGTACAGACAGAGATCGAAATACCGTTTTCCCACAATCCCGAATACAAAATATATATTAATTGCGATTTCATTCGACCTTCTCTGATCTGAAGCCCTTGAGTCTGTCTGCCTCTCCAACCCCTCACTTCCTGTGTGGAGGGAAACACACGGACAGATGGCAAGGACTGTGTGTGTGTGTGTGTGTGTGTGTGTGTGTGTGTGTGTGTGTGTGTGTGTGTGTGTGTGTGTGTGTGTGTGTGTGTGTGTGTGTGTGTGTGTGTGGTGTGTGTGTGTGTGTGTGTGTGTGTGTGTGTGTGTGTGTGTGTGTGTGTGTGTGGTGTGTGTGTGTGTGTGTGTGTGTGTGTGTGTGTGTGTGTGTGTGTGTGTGTGTGTGTGTGTGTGTGTGTGTGTGTGTGTGTGTGTGTGTGTGTGTGTGTGTGTGTGTGTGTGTGTGTGTGTGTGTGTGGTGTGTGTGTGTGTGTGTGTGTGTGTGTGTGTGTGTGTGTGTGTGTGTGTGTGTGTGTGTGTGTGTGTGTGTGTGTGTGTGTGTGTGTGTGTGTGTGTGTGTGTGTGTGTGTGTGTGTGTGTGTGTGTGTGTGTGTGTGTGTGCGTGCGTCAGTGAAGCAGACTGTATAGCTTCCGGAGGGTAAACATCAGCTTTCTCATCAGATCGTGATCTTCTCCGTCTGTGTGTGCAATATTAGGGGTTTTCTAGAAAATATATTTTTATACAAAATGTGTTTTAAATCAAAGCTTCCGATGCATTTGAAGCTAATAGATGAAGTACAGCAAGTCTGGGTTGCTCCATCTGTTCACACATCCATGCACCATCGACGTCAGACAAAGCCCAGTAACCCTAACGAGTGGAAATACTACTGTAGTAATTTTCTCATTGAAGTTTCATCACTTTCAACGTGGGTTTGTCGGCTGGCAGTTTGTCCCAGAGGTGAGACAATGCCTGCTGCTGTCTTTTGAACGTCTTTTTGAATATCTTTTCCCATCCTAAGCTTTCCGGTATAAAGACAAAATATGATGTGTTCATGTGTGTCAGACAACGTCTCTTCAACTCTTTGCTTCCTCGACAAAGTTTTAAAAAAGTAGAAATGTATCGTCAATGCTTGCAAATGTCCTTTAGACATTGCAAACACGCATCCCAGCTGTTGACAAGCTGAGGCCTTTTAAATGCATGTTTCTCCAGCTGCAACAAGTTGAAGTGTATTCCTCTTGTCAACACGAGTGGACATCGTCACCTGGTGGACGAACACAGGAACTGCAGCAGCGCCTCTGATGGAAGAGCCCTCTGATGCTGACATGTATATCACCGCTGTGACGGGGCTCGATTTCTCCATTCAAAAACACTGGACGAGTCGGTTGGGTTAAGCTCCAAAACTTTATTGACAGCAACAAAACACGGAACGGAACCAGCACAATTTAAACAACAAAATAAAAATCCAAAACAGGCCGTCCATCACTCATCAGAGTCGACATGCTCTGGTGTTGCCCTCTCTGCAACATTCTTCCGAGTCCTCCTCCAGGGCCAACACCGTCCATTTTGAAGCCATAGCCCCTCCCACAGGCTTACCGTCAACAGGTGACGCAATGACCTCAAACCACATTGTCAACATAAAAACATCCGACCCAAACATAAACAGGTTAACCACCTCTTAACATAATCATTTAACAAATGCACAATAAATAATAAATTGCATGGTTCCTTTTTAGTGTGTGTGTGTGTGTGTGTGTACAAACTAAGCCATTAAACAATTTGGGAAAGACATTAATCCTGTGTGTTCTTCCTGTGCTGCCAGATCCCTTTATCCCTGCTTCCTGGGACACACGTCAACAACAACAATAACCCTTCAACGAAGAAACGCAAAGGACTTTTTATTTAGATTATTACGGATCCTTTTTTCTTCGCTCACTGAAAGTATTCGCTGTAATTGACAGATATGTCACTCGAGTTGTGTTTCGATGAGATTTCTTCTGAACTGAAAATCTCTCATTTCTAACAAACCTGATTCCATGAATGTGGATATTTTTCGTTCTCGTGACTTGAACTCATGTGGAACTACTTGAGCAGGTCTCCCTTGGAAAAGAGATCAATGATCTCAATGGGATTTGTCCGTATAAATAAAGGTTTGAAATGAAATTACACAACCCTAGTTATATTTAAAAACATTTTAGAAGGCCTCATTATTAATTATTATCATTGATGAGAAATATGTGTGTTTGAGTGAAGTAATGCCCTCAATGCAGCATACATGCGTCTCCATGGAAACTTTGTTACCCAACTGTAATGTTTTCCCTCTGCTCACTTTAACTGAGTTTAATCACGGACAATATCATTCAAAAACATCCCAGCTCTCGTGCCAATGTGTGACTTGTTGGGAAAACAGCTAAAGGACATGGATAATCATTCGGAGTATTTACAGTCTTCAAAAAAATAATTGACAAAACTCGTTCCATCCGGTCATTTTCGGGCTAAGGTTTAATCATAATTGGTGACAATGTCCAAAGGTAAAGCAAAGGTTAATGATCAGAAAGAGGCGTCTGCAGACTTGCATAAAAAGCACAGCACTTTGTAGAGCCAGCACTCTCAGGCTGGATAGTGCATCAGATCTAAGCTCGGTGAGTCATTCAACTTGTAAGGTACGTTTATTTATATTGCACCTTTTCAGAGACAGAGGCAATTCAAACTGCTTTACATCCGCATGAACACTAAATAAGACGACAACAGAAAGGAACACAGTAAATAAACACGATGGAAGAACAGATTCATAAATACGATGCATTAAAGAGATTTAAAAACAACATTGTAAAGTGGTGGTAAAACAAGTTAAAAGACTTCTGGGTAAGCACATGTTGTTGACTTATGTATTTAATACCTTGCTTTACATCTTGTTATTGTTCATTTGTAAATTCAACATGTATATTTTCTACTTTCTTGTTTATTTATCGTCTTTTAATTTGCATTGTAGCCTACAGGGCGACATGGCTGTTTATGCTGCTGCAACACAAACATTTCCCACATTGGGATCAATAAAGTACTTCTCATCTTATCTTTACAACTTGTTGTCATGAATGTAGTATTTGGTATTTGTAATACTGTATTTGTGAAAAACCGAAAAAAATATATGTGTGTCCTTAATAATAATAAATTGGATTTATATAGCGCTTTTATAAAACCCAAAGACGCTTTACAATATGAGGGGGGGGGGTAGATAGACTGGGGCAGGTAGACAACAGACTAAGAAAAACAACAAAACAAAACACAGTGGCAGTCAGGAGGAGGTCGAAAATGAGTGGGGGGGGTGTTTTACAGATAGAGAGAAGTGAAAAGATGGGTTTTGAGGCGGGACTGGAACAGAGTGAGGGACTCGGACTCACGGAGGTCTTGGGGGAGGGAGTTCCAGAGCTTTGGGGCGGCCACAGAGAAGGCTCTGTCTCCGAAGCTCCGGAGATTGCCAATGGGGGTGGAAAGCAGGCCGGCCGAGGTGGATCTGAGGGTCCGGGGAGGATGGTAGGGTCCTTAAATCAACTTTCAATGCGTGTCAAGCCCTTGGGTATGTTTGCAGTTTTCCCCGCTTGAAAGGGATGGTACAGTCCATAGGAGGTTTTCACTGGGTTTCACTCGGACAATGACCACAACTTTGAGTCTTTCTTTACTTTGGTATTTGTTGTTGCAGTACAGCTTATGTTGTAAGGTAAAAAACCTTGAATGAAAAATTAAAAATAATTACAGTAAATACACATCAAATAATAAATGGAAAAATACATGCTTTACATATACTGTTTAACACTTGTGAATATTGTTCTTACTTTCTTAATGTATTTTTTATAAATTATGTTTTAAACAGTTTTTAACTTATGCAGTCTCATTAAAAATACAAATATAATAGACTGAATTCTTAGCAGCATGCAAACCGTTTTTACCAATCTACATCTCTGAATAAACAACACTCGTTTTTAAAATCAACACTCATGTTGCTTTAGCATGAGGACATCAAACAAATGACACTGAACTAGAACGCGCGCTCTAACGTGCGCCACGAACAGCAAGTTATGATTCTTAACTAAACACACAGTTCGTCTCTCACCGGCCGCTTCTCCAGCTTGTTATGGCTGCACCAGTGCTGCTTCTTCGACGTTTATTCTGCTGGTTCGTTGCTGCTGGACGCACGCTCTTTAGTTTGTCCCTCTCCAGTTTGGATTACTCGCTTCTTTCAGGTGCGGTGCTTTTAAAAGGTGCAGCGAAGCTGATTAGCAATTAGGGAATGATTTCAGACAGCTGCCACTCTGCCAATCAGCCCGACTTTTTAACCCCTTGATCTCCTGTGAGGATTTTTCAAGTGGACTTCACAATGTGTTCTTTTAGGTGAAGATGAAGTTCGAGAACATCCTGGAGGAAATTGACGGTTTTGGACCTTACCAAATCTTCATCATCGTCCTGCTGTGCGTCCCAAGAATCGTGCTGCCCTGTCACTACCTGTTGAATAACTTTATTGCGGCGTTACCTCCTCACCGCTGTGATATCAGCACTCTGGATGATGGAGGGCTCTTTAGGAATTGGACCCAGCAGCAGAGACTGACCGTCAGCCTTCCTCTCGGAGAAGATGGCAGCTTCAGATCCTGTGAGATGTTTGCAGAGCCACAGTTTCAGCTCCTGGTGAATGGATCCAAAGACTTTGATGCGACAACGGTACCGTGTCAGAGCGGATGGGTTTACGACAATTCCACCTTCACCTCCACCCTGGCAACAGAGGTAAGAACACAACGCTTTTATCAGTGATCAAAAATTGTTTGAAAGATATCATATACAACTAATTTGACGTTTTGACTTCACCCAAAAGTAATGTAGGTGGGGCTAAAACATTAATAATCACTTAAAGAGCTGCCCAAAAGATTATTTTATTTATTCTGAGGAAAAAATCAACATTTTTAGAAAAAAGTCAGAATTCTGAAAAAAGTCGGAGGTCTGTAAAAAAATTGGAATTTTGAGGAAAAAAAATTGAATTCTAAAAAAAAAGTCTAATTCAGACCAAAAAAGTTGGAATTTATAAACAAGAGCAAAACGCAAGACCAGAAAGGATTCTGAGAAAAAAGTCGGAACTCTGATAAAAATTGTACTAAAAAAATAATT
Organism: Champsocephalus esox; assembly: GCA_036324585.1. Lineage (NCBI taxonomy): Eukaryota > Metazoa > Chordata > Actinopteri > Perciformes > Channichthyidae > Champsocephalus > Champsocephalus esox. Next base: position 37,096,531 of record CM070497.1, read on the forward strand.
CAAAAAAGTCAACATTTTTAGAAAAAAGTGAGAATTCTGAAAAAAAGTCGGAATTTTGAGAAAAAAAAATGTAATTCCAAAAAAAAAGTCTAATTCAGACAACAAAATTGTAATTTATAGACGAGAGCAAAACGCGGGACCAGAAAGGATTCTGAGAAAAAAGTCGGAACTCTGATAAAAATAGTACAAAAAAAATTAAATCATAATTCTGTAAGTCAGGATTTTAAAGGTCCCGTGTCATGGCCATTTCTACTGGTCATAATTCCATTGTTGAAACTAGAATAGATTCACATCGTTCAATGTTCCAAACTCACATTGGTTTCTCAAACAGCATCTCTCTATACAGTAGCATGTGTATTCACTCTCTGTCCTACACGCCTTGTTGGAGCTCCTGACCCCCCCCCTCCCTCCACTGTGCTCTGATTGGTCAGGTCGCCCACTCTGTTCTGATAATTAGTGAAACGCCGCTACAGCGGAAAATCGGTGTTTATGTTTGTTAGCAACCAGAACATGACACCAGTCACGACAAACGGGTGAGAATGCTGCGTGGGGTCTGGGGGCCGTGTTGGCGGGACGTTGCGGGGCTCGCTGCTCCGCCCTTTGAGGCTCGAGGAGCGGACTGTGTGAGCTGGATTACTGGTGTCGTTTCCCGGTGGCTGCGTGGGGTCTGCGAGACAGCGAGACACCGCGGAGATCAGCCTGAGCACACACACACACACACACACACACACACACACACACACACACACACACACAGGCTGTGTGCGGAGATCTGCGGAGATCTGCGGAGCCGCGGCTGAGAAAAGATGAGGCTGTGTGTGTGTGGAGATTGGCCCCTATGGGCCGGCCGCCACTGGCCCTAAATGATGAAAGAGAAACTGATCTGCTGCTGTTGTCTCTGTGCTCTGCCTCGCAGTGGGACCTCGTCTGTGATAGGAAAAGCCTGACACAAACCACAAGCTCCGTCTTCTTCCTTGGAGTATTGATCGGATCCATCGCGTCTGGATTCCTCTCGGACAGGTGAATAGAAAGTGTGAAACATATTTGAGTAAATGTTACTTCGCTTCTACCACTGGGCTTCACTTTGATGGGAAGCTGTGCCACAAGCAGAGGTGGGAATGAGTGCAGTACAGATACTTTGTTACTGTACTTAAGTACATGTTTCTGGTACTCCACTACTTATTTTTCTGACTACTTTTTACTTTCTACTTCTTACATGTTGAACTCAAATACCTGTACTTTCTACTTCTTACATGTTGAACTCAAATACCTGTACTTTCTACTTCTTACATGTTGAACCCAAATACCTGTACTTTCTACTTCTTACATGTTGATCTCAAATACCTGTACTTTCTACTTATTACATGTTGAACTCAAATACCTGTACTTTCTACTTCTTACATGTTGAACCCAAATACCTGTACTTTCTAATTCTTACATGTTGATCTCAAATACCTGTACTTTCTACTTATTACATGTTGAACTCAAATACCTGTACTTTCTACTTCTTACATGTTGAACCAAATACCTGTACTTTCTACTTCTCACATGTTGAACTCAAATACCTGTACTTTCTACTTCTTACATGTTGAACTCAAATACCTGTACTTTCTACTTCTTACATGTTGAACTCAAATACCTGTACTTTCTACTTCTTACATGTTGAACTCAAATACCTGTACTTTCTACTTCTTACATGTTGAACTCAAATACCTGTACTTTCTACTTCTACATGTTGAACTCAAATACCTGTACTTTCTACTTCTCTACATGTTGAACTCAAATACCTGTACTTTCTACTTCTCTACATGTTGAACTCAAATACCTGTACTTTCTACTTCTTACATGTTGAACTCAAATACCTGTACTTTCTACTTCTTACATGTTGAACTCAAATACCTGTACTTTCTACTTCTTACATGTTGAACTCAAATACCTGTACTTTCTACTTCTTACATGTTGAACTCAAATACCTGTACTTTCTACTTCTTACATGTTGAACTCAAATACCTGTACTTTCTACTTCTCACATGTTGAACTCAAATACCAGTACTTTCTACTTCTTACATGTTGAACTCAAATACCTGTACTTTCTACTTCTTACATGTTGAACTCAAATACCTGTACTTTCTACTTCTTACATGTTGAACTCAAATACCTGTACTTTCTACTTCTTACATGTTGAACTCAAATACCTGTACTTTCTACTTCTTACATGTTGAACTCAAATACCTGTACTTTCTACTTCTCTCATGTTGAACTCAAATACCTGTACTTTCTACTTCTCTCATGTTGAACTCAAATACCTGTACTTTCTACTTCTTACATGTTGAACCCAAATACCTGTACTTTCTACTTCTTACATGTTGAACTCAAATACCTGTACTTTCTACTTCTTACATGTTGAACTCAAATACCTGTACTTTCTACTTCTTACATGTTGAACACAAATACCTGTACTTTCTACTTCTCACATGTTGAACTCAAATACCTGTACTTTCTACTTCTTACATGTTGAACTCAAATACCTGTACTTTCTACTTCTTACATGTTGAACTCAAATACCTGTACTTTCTACTTCTTACATGTTGAACTCAAATACCTGTACTTTCTACTTCTTACATGTTGAACTCAAATACCTGTACTTTCTACTTCTCTCATGTTGAACTCAAATACCTGTACTTTCTACTTCTCTCATGTTGAACTCAAATACCTGTACTTTCTACTTCTTACATGTTGAACTCAAATACCTGTACTTTCTACTTCTCTCATGTTGAACTCAAATACCTGTACTTTCTACTTCTCTCATGTTGAACCCAAATACCTGTACTTTCTACTTCTTACATGTTGAACTCAAATACCTGTACTTTCTACTTCTCTACATGTTGAACTCAAATACCTGTACTTTCTACTTCTCTCATGTTGAACTCAAATACCTGTACTTTCTACTTCTCTCATGTTGAACTCAAATACCTGTACTTTCTACTTCTCTCATGTTGAACTCAAATACCTGTACTTTCTACTTCTCTCATGTTGAACTCAAATACCTGTACTTTCTACTTCTCTCATGTTGAACTCAAATACCTGTACTTTCTACTTCTCTCATGTTGAACTCAAATACCTGTACTTTCTACTTCTTACATGTTGAACTCAAATACCTGTACTTTCTACTTCTTACATGTTGAACTCAAATACCTGTACTTTCTACTTCTTACATGTTGAACCCAAATACCTGTACTTTCTACTTCTCTCATGTTGAACTCAAATACCTGTACTTTCTACTTCTCTCATGTTGAACCCAAATACCTGTACTTTCTACTTCTCACATGTTGAACTCAAATACCTGTACTTTCTACTTCTTACATGTTGAACTCAAATACCTGTACTTTCTACTTCTCTCATGTTGAACCCAAATACCTGTACTTTCTACTTCTCACATGTTGAACTCAAATACCTGTACTTTCTACTTCTCTCATGTTGAACCCAAATACCTGTACTTTCTACTTCTCACATGTTGAACTCAAATACCTGTACTTTCTACTTCTCACATGTTGAACTCAAATACCTGTACTTTCTACTTCTCTCATGTTGAACCCAAATACCTGTACTTTCTACTTCTCACATGTTGAACTCAAATACCTGTACTTTCTACTTCTCACATGTTGAACTCAAATACCTGTACTTTCTACTTCTTACATGTTGAACTCAAATACCTGTACTTTCTACTTCTCTCATGTTGAACCCAAATACCTGTACTTTCTACTTCTCTCATGTTGAACTCAAATACCTGTACTTTCTACTTCTTACATGTTGAACTCAAATACCTGTACTTTCTACTTCTCTCATGTTGAACTCAAATACCTGTACTTTCTACTTCTCTCATGTTGAACCCAAATACCTGTACTTTCTACTTCTCTCATGTTGAACTCAAATACCTGTACTTTCTACTTCTTACATGTTGAACTCAAATACCTGTACTTTCTACTTCTCTCATGTTGAACTCAAATACCTGTACTTTCTACTTCTCTCATGTTGAACCCAAATACCTGTACTTTCTACTTCTCTCATGTTGAACTCAAATACCTGTACTTTCTACTTCTTACATGTTGAACTCAAATACCTGTACTTTCTACTTCTCACATGTTGAACCCAAATACCTGTACTTTCTACTTCTCTCATGTTGAACTCAAATACCTGTACTTTCTACTTCTTACATGTTGAACTCAAATACCTGTACTTTCTACTTCTCACATGTTGAACTCAAATACCTGTACTTTCTACTTCTCACATGTTGAACTCAAATACCTGTACTTTCTACTTCTCTCATGTTGAACTCTAATACCTGTACTTTCTACTTCTCTCATGTTCCAAACAGCTGGTTCTTTTAGTCTGAATGTGTGTTGGTGCGTGGTCATTATTCTTTAGAGTCACTGCGTGCCTATTGGTTGGAACACAATCCGTGTATCCATCACTTCCTGGTCTTCTCTAAAGAAGAGGGACCAATGGAAACGTTGTCATGTTGCCGTTGGTCACCATGGAAACATTCATTAGCTAACAACGACATTATTGTTCTATTGATATAAAGGGAGGTCAGGTACTCTTTAAAGCAGCTGCTAGCTATGGGTACTTTCTACTGAAGGACACTTCAAAGCCTCTTTACTTTGACTTGAGTAAAGAAGTATAGTCAGTACTTCTACTTTCACCGGAGAATTTTTAAACACGAGTATCTGTACTTCTACTTGAGTAAAGGATATGTGTACTTGTGCCCTCTCTGGTCACAAATCTCCGCTGATGTTTATCTTACCATCTCTAATCTACGTTATATCTCTCTCCAGGTATGGGAGGAGGAACATTCTTCTTGCTTCATACATCATGGCCACCGTGTTCAGCTTCTCCAGCGCGTTTGCAAACTCCTACGTTGTGTTCGCCGTCCTCAGGTTCTTCACCGGGTTCGGACTGACGGGAATCGGCGTAAACTCGGTGGTTCTCAGTAAGTTCTTAACAACATATGGAAGTGCAGCGACGGCAACGGAACTTAAAACTGTTTTATTCTTTTCTAGTTTTCTGTAACTGGAGCATCTTTGCTGACTTTAATAATAGCTTAAAATAAACTGCGTCAAGTATTACATGTCACACATTGCGAAATTGCTAAAACCAATTGTCTCAAAATACTTTTGACATTTGTAATTTAAAGTGCACTGATCGAGGTTTTCTGTATCTTTCCGTCTGTTCACTGTTTCTTTAACATTAACCAGTCTTTAAACACTGCATACTGCGTTCCCTTTAGTGTTTACTTCCTGTCTGTCTTCTTCTGCTGTTCCCTTTAGTGTTTACTTCCTGTCTGTCTTCTTCTTCTGCTGTTCCCTTTAGTGTTTACTTCCCGTCTGTCTTCTTCTGCTGTTCCCTTTAGTGTTTACTTCCTGTCTGTCTTCTTCTGCTGTTCCCTTTAGTGTTTACTTCCTGTCTGTCTTCTTCTGCTGTTCCCTTTAGTGTTTACTTCCTGTCTGTCTTCTTCTGCTGTTCCCTTTAGTGTTTACTTCCTGTCTGCCATGTTGCCTTTGGTGTTTACTTCCTGTCTGCCATTTTGCCTTTAGTGTTTACTTCCTGTCTGTCTTCTTCTGCCATTTTGCCTTTAGTGTTTACTTCCTGTCTGCCTTCTTCTGCTGTTCCCTTTACATTACATTACATGTCACTTGTAAGTCGCTTTTATCCAAAGCGACTTACATACTCAATAGCCTACTGTGGGCAATCCCCACAGGAGCAATTTGGGGTGAAGTGTCCCAGGGGCACAACGACATGCTGACTGCATTGGGGTTTGAACCTCTGACCCCCTGATCCGAACACCAATGCACAACCCACTGCACCACACGCCTCCCCTTTAGTGTTTACTTCCTGTCTGTCTTCTGGTTTTCTGTTGTCCACAGCTGACGTTTAATTGACCGGACTTCTTTCTGTGGATTGATATGACTTCACATGGTCCTTTTGATACTCCTTAGCAACGGTCTGTTTTCCTTGGCAACGGTCTATTCTCCTTAGCAACAATCTGCTAGCGAACAATAACAGACTGGAATGTCCAAATTGACCAATCAGAATCAAGTATTCAACAAGGCTGTGTTATAACAGATCTTAACAGGTCATAGATAAGATATATAGATCACAGTTGGTATATGTCTGCAGGTAGATAGAGCCTTTATTGAATATTGTACAAGATTTGTACAACTTTTTTTCAGGTATACCCAAACTACCATGGAAATCCAAGGAAAATGAGTTGCAATACAATTGACTTGTTGTTTTGCCCACCTTGCAGGTATTGAGTGGGCGGACACGGACCACCGGTCGTTTATCAGTGTGATCGGCAGTCTCTCCTGGTGTTTAGGGAGCATGCTATTGGCTCCGTTGGCCTACCTGGCGAACGACTGGAGAAACCTCACCATGACCGCCACCGCTCCGCTGGGACTCGCTATCCTGACCTGGTGGTGAGAGAAACACATCAAAGTGTTCCACAAAATGAACCATGGATATGCAAAGCGCTTCTCAAAAAGCTACTGTTATATTATATAATTTAGATTGCAACATATAACGCTTTGAGCCCCAGGAAAAGCGCTATATAAACAACATGTATTATTATCATTATTATTATTAATAATTTGAGATGAAAGAAGATCCTTTAAGCAAGAAAGATTACTAATACATTAAAATTAAAAACACTCCATTACAAGTAAATTCTACATTCAAAATCTCAGTTAACTCAAATAACTATCAGCTAAATGTATAGCTACTAAACCTCCATACGTGACATATTATTACATATATGGCATTATAAGTTTGTCAATATTGTTGCCTGAAATACCATTATACTATTTTAGGCAAACATAGTTCTGATCCACACATTTTTCATGAAATGCTCAAGTAAGGTCAAAGTACTTCAAAATTAGACTTCAGTACAGTAGCCAAGTGAATATAGTAATAATAATATATGGGATTTTTATAGTGCTTTTCCTAATACTCAAAGACGCTTCAGAACAGAAACAATACAAAGAAAACAAAAAATGTCCACCACTGGTTTCAAAATGAACAATTTAGACATCCTCTTGTTCCACTCGAAGTTGTTTTAATGTTATTTAAAGTCGGTCCTCATCCATGTTTCATCTTATTGTTAATAATCGTGAATATAATTGACGTATGTATTCATATGAGTGCAGGTGGGTTCCTGAGTCTGCCCGCTGGCTGTTGGCTCATGGGAAAGTGGAGAAGGCCAAGTTTTACATCGACAAATGTGCCAAATTCAACAAGAGAGGAGATCTGTCGGACAAAATAAAACTGGAGGTGAGTTTGAGCTCGATGTCGCTGTCCCTCTCTGAAGCTTATATATGTTTACGTGATAACATTTATTTTACCCCAAATGTTACCAAATCTATTAGACTGTGCACAACCAAGTTGACAAAGTACCACTTGCATACACCATGACATTACAATATACAGGCATGAAAACGGGTCAGGGGTGAAAAAGGTGAGAAGGATATTATCCCTCTATGGGGGTCCGGGGGCATGCTCCCCCGGAAAAGAACATTTTGAATGTTCCATATTTTAAAGCATCAATCTGATGCATTTTTAGATGCATTTTTTTGCCAACCTCGGGAGAGCTGGATAAACTTAACTTCAGCCATGAGTCAAAAATATTATGACCTCCTTACTAAGTATATAACAATGTGACTTTAACTTCTTAATATGTACATGAGCGTGGCCATGTACAGTAAGGGTCGTTGTTAAAGAGAGGGATGATTGTTGTTGAAAGGACGGATCAAACAGGAACAATTCATATTAAAACCTTAAGTTTCTAAGGGAAGGAAATAAGCACAGCCAATCATAAATATGTCAATGTTTACATGGGACGTCTAAAAGTATTTAACCTTACTTCTTTCTCTGAACAGAGCATAGGAAACGAGGAAAATAAGGACAAAAACTACACGTACCTTGACCTGATCAAGACCCCGAAGATGAGGAAACTCACTCTCCTGACTGGCATTGTGTGGTGGGTATCGTCTCGATAAAACATCTAGAAATACATTTGAATTCAACATGAATGATCAACGAGGTGTTGTTTATTGTTCCCTGAAGGTATGGCGTTGCCTCCACGTATTACGGCATCAGCCTGAAGATCAGCGGCTTGGGTTTGAACATTTACCTCACACACTTCATCTACGCCGCCATCGAAGTGCCCGCCAAGCTCATGGTCTACTGCTGTCTGAACATCGTGGGGCGGAGGAAGTGTCAGGCGGGAACGCTGCTGCTGACGGGACTCTGCATCGCCATAAACATCTTCCTACCTCAAGGTGACACGAAAACATTTACATTTTCAAGTTTCAAAACTTTTATTGTCATGTGTACGTAGCTACAGTGTAGATATGACAATGAACATCCAAGGTCACAGGCTCCTCCCACAGTGCAACAGATAAAATAGTGCAGGTCTGATCTGTAGAAGTTCCTCTCTGCGATAATGTACAGCAGAGTTGGTACGGTCGGCTCGCATGTGCGGACCAGGTTAAAAGCACACGGCGAAAAGTAAACGAACACTGAAATAATACGAAAAAGAGGCCGAGTTGGAGAGGAGCCAAAGACACGGCAGCCATTTTCCCCCGGCGCACGTAACGTAAACATGTAACAATTGTAAATATGCAATGGTCTTTAGTGTTAAATATATATTTACGTAAACATGTAACAATTGTAAATATGCAATGGTCTTTAGTGTTAAATATATATTTGTAAATAATTTAGTATAATCACACAAATTCTGGGATATGTATTTCATAATTCTGTGTTCTTCACTTATTACTTAAACGTTCACTACCTGACTAGGTCGGAAATCAGTGGGCGGAACCTCTAAAATGCAGTCACTGTACTCAGACGAATATAAAGTGGACTTCCCCCCCTTTATATTCTGTCCCTCAAGATTTCCTCTTCCCTTTGTGTGAATGTGTTTCACGTGAGAAGAGTTAGTGCGAGGAAAAACTCATATACTAACTGCTGATTCGTTATATGTCTGTTGTCAGTCGGTGAATAACCGGGTCTCATCCATCAACAACATAAACACAACGCAGACACCGCGAATCGACACACATGGGTCCTTTTCTAGGCTGTTTTATGAACGGCCAATTGACACTTGATTGACTTTCTTTGCCCTTTATATATATGTTGCTCTGCTGGGACTTCAGTGTTTCATTGCGATACCTACACTGTACTGTAGCTGCTGTGCAGATGACAATAAAGCCTTGAAAATTGACACTTGAAACTTTCTTTCTAGATCTGTGGCATCTGCGTATTATTATCGGCATTCTTGGAAAAGGTCTGTCCGAAGCTGCCTTCACGACCGTCTACCTCTACACAACGGAGCTGTACCCCACGGTCGTCAGGTACGTGTTAGATAGATGGATGGGTGGGTGGATAGATAGATGGATGGATGGATAGAGAGATAGATAAGTAGATAGATCAACCCGGTATCACGGCAAGGTGTGAACATGTGATGATTTACCATGCTGGGAGACGTGAATATGTCACGATTCCGTCCCTTCAAACGTGACAGTTACACGGTATTGTTAACCCATGTTAACCAGTGGAGAAATAACCGGAAATGCCAAGCAAATGCTACCCCGACGGTCGGTTGTTATTGTCAATATTAATATAATAATAATTTATTTTGTAATAGTCACACTCGATTACGCCGATGTTCTTGTTGCCCCAGCTGGTCGACACCTCTCTCAGCAGAAACAAAGGCTACATTCATGTATTAAATCAATGTTAATCCATGTGTGTGGATGTGGAATTAACGGACGTGATGTTGTGCGATTGCGTTGCCAGGCAACAGCTTCGGTTCATGTTAATTTACAAACTCTTCAACTACAACCGTAGTTATATTTAAAAACATGTTAGAAGGCCTCACAAAATACTTTAATGTAAATTAAAATGTAAATGTGAAGGAACGTGTGTGTATAACAAAATACGTCGTCCGTCATAAACTAAACCGGAAACAGACATGGGCAAGATCCTCAGCTCGATGATTGGATGGTTCAGCCGCAATGCATGCTGGGATTTGGTGTTTATGCGATGTGAAATCCGAAAACATTTTTTAAAAATAAAATAATACTTTATTACGAGTGCTTGCTTTTCTCTTTGAAAGTCATCACATAACGGCATTGTAATACACGGTTCGGCTGCATTACATATTACATATCTGCCGTAGTTCTCTATTTATAGAGCCCTGATGAGAAGACCTCTAGACAAATGGGAAGAGCTGCCGCCAAAACTGAAAACGTGACGTGGATCATAAATATATCAGCAATTAAACAACATCTTACATTTCTTTTCACACAATACGTCTCCTTGCAGTATCAACACTAATTCGGCTGACTTTTATATTTGATCCAATTGGTAGATAGGCTGTATTTACACCATAACGGTGCACAGCTGAAAGAAAGGGACACCTGGTGGTTAAAACATGTTATTGAATTTTATTATTTTTAGGGCTGTCAAACGATTAAAATGTTTAATCAGATTAATCACAGCTTAAAAATTAATTAATCAGATTAATCACCATTCGAACTATGTGTAAAATAGGCCATTTCTTTATGTATATTGTTGGGAATGGAAAGATAAATGAAAGAAGGCGGATATATCCATTTAACATCCAGTATCTATGTTTGTTATAAAAAATGTCCGCCAAAATGAAAGACAGCCCACACACCTATCGATCATCAAACCGTGGGGTCTTAATTCATTACGTGTTGATTTCTATCAACAGGGGAGTACTTCAGGAAAGTCGACGGGAGGGGGGGGCGCTAGTGGAGTACTTCGTGACCACAGAGTGTGAACGTTGTGATCAGCTGTTTTAGCGCAGTTCTCCAGTGAAGGGGGGAGTCTCCCTCCGCAGCCGGTTGGCGTAGTTTTGGCACAATTCCGTTGTACAGACCGACGTGAACAGCAGCCTGTCTGTGCACACGGAGACCGACTCTGTCGTCCGGTGATCTAACCGCCTTCTGGAAAAGCTTCACAAGTACGTCGGTACGCAAATGCACTTTGTGACAAGTGACGGTACGCATTTCAGATTACGCACATAACCTGCGTACCAGTTAGTTATGTGCACCCCTGTACCAGAGCCATATTATTACATTATATGGCTCTGCCCTGTACTACAGCAAAAGTATTCTCCGTCGGGACTTCCTGCAACAACACCACGCCGTTATCTTGATTCTGATTGGCCAGAAAACATTATCAAAGATGTTCTATTGAGAAGACGATCATTACGTGACAAAAGTTTTCAAAACCGTTTCTGGTCTTCGGTATTTCCAGACAGGCAGTCTCTAGTGGCTGCTGAAATCAATCTTGCTAACTGCTGTCTGTGCAATTCTCGGCGCGAGTTGGCGGACTTTATTTGGGGCTAAGCCATTTCTTGGTATGGGTGTAGCCTACCCCAGCCATACCCTGGCGCTGCCACAGGTGGGATGTATGGGGCGTGCCATTCTGCACATGCGTTAAATATTTTAACACAATTAATTAAAAAAAATAATTATCGCCGTTAATGCGATAATTAAGGTCCCCGCCGGCGGGTATTTTTTTTTCACGACACTGTCTCAGGGGATCTTAATATTTAAGAACCTATTAATGTGTTATACCATATTAACGGGAATAATCGCAGCTAACTGATACAAACCTTTTTTACCAAAACACAAGTCTCATAAGAAGCATCTAAATGACCCCTGAGCGAAAAATGCTAACCTATTACTGCACCGATAATCACTCCTAGCTCCCTTATTACTTATCCTAGCTGCACATCCAACACATCGTTTATGATCGCAAGGAGACACATAATCTAATGGTGCCCACCTCAACACTGACGGATACAAACTCGCGACATTATCAACAAAAACGTACATCAAAACAAGTGGCGCTAGGTAGCCCACAACGCTAACATGTCTTACCTTCGTCTTTGTCTGGTCTAAACTGGTCTTCAATAGGCGCGTTCACACCGCAGTACTTTTCCCACTTTAGTTCCGATATAGTTCCGAAATGTTGCGTTCACACCAAAAAGAGCCGGAACGAAAATTAGTTCATGAGAACCTTTTCACCCCCTTTTCCGTCCCTGCTAGAGAGCAGGGACTTGTGGGAGAAAAAGGTTCCTATGTCTGATTGGCTGGGCGGATTGCAAACCACGCCCCGTAAAACTCCCAAAAAGTTTTGTGAAGCTTCCATTTTATTGTCCTCGCATTAGCATTAGCCCAGCGCAGAAACGCATTGTTCTCTAGTTATTGTTCTCATTATTCTCTAGTAGAAACTGCTGGGAGTCCCAGCAGCTTCTACTAGAGAGTAATGAATATACTTTATAGGGATCCTATTGATATCTACCAATAAAATAATAAAATGTAATAACGTGCTTTAACCACTAGGTGTCCCTTTCTTTCAGCTGTGCACCGTTATGGTGTAAATACAGCCGATCTACCAATTGGATCAAATATAAAAGTCAGCCGAATTAGTGTTGATACTGCAAGGAGACGTATTGTGTGAAAAGAAATGTAAGATGTTGTTTAATTGCTGATATATTTATGATCCACGTCACGTTTTCAGTTTTGGCGGCAGCTCTTCCCATTTGTCTAGAGGTCTTCTCATCAGGGCTCTATAAATAGAGAACTACGGCAGATATGTAATATGTAATGCAGCCGAACCGTGTATTACAATGCCGTTATGTGATGACTTTCAAAGAGAAAAGCAAGCACTCGTAATAAAGTATTATTTTTAAAAAAATAAATAAATAAATCGCATTTCACATCGCATAAACAACAAATCCCAGCGTGCATTGCGGCTAAACCATCCAATTATCGAGCTGAGGATCTTGCCTATGTCTGTTTCCGGTTTCGTTTATGACGGATATATTTTGTTATCCACACATTCCTTAACATTTACATTTTAATTTACATTAATGTATTTCGTGAGGCCTTCTAACATGTTTCTAAATATAACTACGGTTGTAGTTGAAGAGTTTGTAAATCAACATGGACCGAAGCTGTTGCCTGGCAACGCAATCGCACAACGTCATGTCCGTTAATTCCACACACACGGATTAACATCGATTTAATACATTAATGTAGCCTTTGTTTCTGCTCAAAGAGGAGTCGACCAGCTGGGGCAACAAGGAAATCGAGTGACTATTACAAAATAAATCATTATTATATTAATATTGACAATAACAATCAACCGTCGGGGTAGCATGTGCTTGGCCGGGTATTTCTCCACTGGTTAACATGGCGTTTGAAGGGACGAAATCGTGACATCTTCACGTCTCCCAGCATGGTGAATCATCACATGTTCACGCCTTGCCGTGATACCGGGTTGAGATAGATGGATGGATAGATGGATGGATAGATGGATAGATAGATGGATAGATAGTTAGACGGATAGATAGATAGTTAGACGGATAGATAACTTTAGTACTTTATCGATCGCAATTTTGGAAAGAAATTGAAATACATAAATAAATATAAATTACTCAAACATAATAAAATAAATACATACAAATATAAATGTAAATAATATATAATAACACAAAACAATTATACAAAAAAACACATTATTATTAAAAATAATATATGGCATTACCATTTCTAATTGTTCCTCATCCTTCCTTCTCTCCAGGCAGAACGGCCTGGGCTACTGCAGCGTCATGAGTCGCCTGGGGATCTCCGTGGCTCCTCTGATCCTGATGCTGGAGGACTTCTGGACTCCTCTGCCGCAGGTCATCATTTGCTCCGTGGCCTTCGTGTCCGGCCTGGTGGCGCTGCTGCTGCCCGAGACCCTGAAGGAGAGGCTGCCGGAGACCATCCAGGATGTGGAGCAGAAGACAGTGTTGGTGAATTAAAGGTCACCTATTATGCAAAACCCACTTCTTCATGTCTCTTCTACATCAACATGTGTCCCCTCTTCTTCACGTCTCTTCTACATCAACATGTGTCCCCTCTTCTTCACGTCTCTTCTACATCAACATGTGTCCCCTCTTCTTCATGTCTCTTCTACATCAACATGTGTCCCCTCTTCTTCATGTCTCTTCTACATCAACATGTGTCCCCTCTTCTCCATGTCTCTTCTACATCAACATGTGTCCCCTCTTCTTCATGTCTCTTCTACATCAACATGTGTCCCCTCTTCTTCATGTCTCTTCTACATCAACATGTGTCCCCTCTTCTTCATATCTCTTCTACATCAACATGTGTCCCCTCTTCTCCATGTCTCTTCTACATCAACATGTGTCCCCTCTTCTTCATGTCTCTTCTACATCAACATGTGTCCCCTCTTCTTCATGTCTCTTCTACATCAACATGTGTCCCCTCTTCTTCATGTCTCTTCTACATCAACATGTGTCGCCCTCTTCTCCATGTCTCTTCTACATCAACATGTGTCCCCTCTTCTTCATGTCTCTTCTACATCAACATGTGTCCCCTCTTCTCCATGTCTCTTCTACATCAACATGTGTCCCCTCTGTGGGAAGAGACTCTGAAAGTTTCAGGAACAAAGATTTTCTCTCTTTTTGATCCATTTCTATAAAAACCTGTCTGAAAATGAGCTGATCAGATTTTGGCCACTTTGTGATGTCATAACGATGTGTTGTCTTGGTAACCGTTAGCCAATCAGCAACAAGGTAACCCCCCCCCTTATCACCTGAATCTCCTCTAGAGCTCCATTGAGTTCTTTGTAACCACATGTCTCTCAGAGGGGCGTGGGGAGGGGCTCCTTATTTTCATCTAAAGTCACAGACAGAGAATCAGCACTTTGGAAACAGGGCTGAAACAGAGGGGATTATGGGTAATGCTGCAATGATCTGTTTGGTGTTTCAGCCAATCAGAGACAGGCTCTGGAAATATCTGAGACCTGTGATATGAAAAACATTATAATAGGGGACCTTTAATACAATATGAGGGCGTTCTGTCGCCCTCTGGTGGTAGACGGTACACACCATCAAAACATCAAATGCAATGCGAACAAAAATAAGATTAAATAAATATCAATAAGATGTTTTTTTACTGAAGTGTTTTATGTAAGACAACAAGCATATTCAGGCACATGAGCACATACTACGGTTTACAACAAAGCAGGAATCAAATCTGAGCTTTAGTTTAATACACACATGACCAAACCCTTTAGTAAAAGCACATTTAACACGAACACCTCCTCTGTATGAGATGAAGCACCGCCCCTTACATGCAGTTCTCTAAGGCCCAATCCCAAACCGCCCCCTACACCCTACCCCCTACCACTACACCCTACCCCCTACACCCTACCCCTACACCCTAGCCCTACACCCTACCCCCTACACCCTACCGCTACACCCTACCCCCTACCCCTACACACCCTACCCCCTACCCCTACACACCCTACCCCCTACCCCTACACACCCTACACCCTACCCCTACACACCCTACCCCTACACCCTACCCCTACACCCTACCCCTACACCCTACCCCTACACTTTTATTATAAAGTTGTGTATATTTACAGACCGTTGCAAAAACTAAGAAGCTTATAAACATCAGGTTTAAAACTAAAAGAGCTTTGAAACACAATGAAAGATGTTTGGAGTTTTATTGGAGTTATTAATTTAAACTTGTTGTCTAAGAGAAGCTGATTTGAAACCGTTGTTACGGTTACGGCACTTCCTGTTTGTGCCGGAGAGAGGGGAGGACATCCCTCCATCTGACAGGAGGGAGGTCACGGAGTGGTAGGGTCGAGGGAGTGGTTTGGGATTGGGCCGTAATGTGGCTTCACCCATGTGCACTGTTAAGCCCCGCCCCTCTGCCAGTTCAGGAGATGTGATTGGTCTGAGATCACATGACCTACAGTGTGTGTCTGTGTGTAATAGGTTGTCTGTGTATTGGCACGTGCTGCATGTTTGATGACCCTGATGAAGCTCGCAGAAGAACAGACCGATGCTAAAGATGCCTCAGGATTATCTGATGTAAATATTGTAATGTTATAAGATCAAGTGTGGGACTCATGTATCATGTTTTTAAAGTAACTGATGTTAGGAAGGATATGAAATGACAGGGATAATGGTTGTAAATGATCCTAATTATCTATAAACTCCATAACCATCACGGCATCAGGTTACTGTAAACGTTTGTCATGCTCAATGAAATGTCATCCAAACTAAGTGACAGAATACATTTGGGAAGTTTTCCATATTAAATGACCGTCTTCCTTTGAGTATTGTGTCCGACTGCCTTATTCATTCCTCCTCACAGGAAAGGGTTTTATAAATAGAGACATTGAAATCGCTGCTATATTCACAATGAAACCTCTTCCAGTTAGTTAAGCAACATCCAAATGCTGCATATTATTTATTTCACGCATACGGCCAGACCTGACACTTTGCTAGTGGTGCGATGTAGCGAAATACATTTACCTAAATACTGTTGTAACGGGGGTGATCTCTGGGCCCATCGATCTCGGCCTCCGTTGCGGGTAATATAGCACTAAAAACATGGCATGGGAATATATGTAATTTATCTAACTAGTTTGTCTGTCTCTGTTTCCTGGTTTCATGTTAAAGTGCACCTGTGTTGAATAGCTGATGAGTGTGTATGTAGGGTTTGTTGCCCTGTCTGTTAGGAGGCTGGTCGTGTGTGAGGTCCCGGTGGCTGCAGACGGTGCCCACGTGAACAGCAGCAGCAGCGAGGCCGTGTGTGTTGGGTTCATGCTGTACTAAATGCCCACATCGGGTTGTATTTGGGACGTTCTGCCTCCTTGCTCGGTCTCGGCCGCTCAATTGTCGGCTTCACAGCTGTATATCTGAGTACTTCTTCCAGCACTGCACTGCCTCTTCTGAAGGGGGATTAGTTCGCCGAGCAGGTCCTCGTTGCTTCTCGTGTTCTTCAACATCTCGCTGACAGATTCGAGTCTTTCCTCGATAATCTAACTTTGAGTGGTTTCGGCATCTAATCCAAACACAATTGTTCCCAAATTGATGAATCAAAGCCTCGTCTCCGAAACAATAAAACAGAACACACACGGAGAGATCGTGACAACAAAGATATTAAAGAAATAGTAAACAACAACCAGTACATTTCAACAAAGACAATCAATACAATAATTAACTCAAACACTTTAAAAGAAAAATGTCCTTTGTAAGTGCGTAAACATTGTCCTATAACTAAAGGTTAAAATATCCAGCAGTATTTAAAATGAGCCCCACTTCTATCAGTTGTGATGGACACAGCATCAATCCAGTAATGTACCGTACGTATGAAGGCCCCGTTAGCATCACAGTAACTATTGGTACTTTAAAGGTGGGGGAGGTAAGAGTGGAGAAACCAGATCGAGTGCGCTAACATTTGAAAACCCAGCCGCAAAAAATCTGCCCCTTCCTTCAGACTTCCTCACAGAGCCCCTCCCCCAACACACACGAACACGCACGTGACCGATGAGGGCACGAGATGAGTGTGTGCCCGGATGGAAGGCTGACAGGCAGGTAGGCCGTCCAGTTACTTTAGCCGGCTCAGATGATTGGTCGAGTTTAGCGCCAAAGCATTTAATGTATCAATAAGTGTTTCTGAAGTCGATGAACTATCCCACCGTTAAGGTACATTTTACTTGCTTAAGATTTAGTTTGCAGGACCTTTGCTTGTAACAGAGTATTTTAAAATGTTGAATTGGCCATTATACTCGAGTAAAAGACCCAAGTACTTTTACCATCACTGCACTTTGTCCTTTTTGATTAATTCAATAGCCGCTGTCACACCAAGTACTTAGTGCCGGCGCTTAGTTTCCCCTTGGAACTAAGAGCCGATCGCGTTCACACCGGAATAAGTTCCCTGAGGGAGGATTATGCAAATGAGCCGCTGACGTCACTTCTTCTTCTTCTGCTTCGGGTTTACTGGCAGGCCGCAACCCACTTCACGGCGTATACTGCCGCCCGGAGTCCCCGGCCGGAAGTCCCCGGAGTTGGGGAAGGCTTCAGGAGAAGCTGCTGGGTGTCCCAGCAGCTTCTACTGAAGCCTTCAGAGTAAATCGCCAGAACGCCGACACCTCCTCATCTCCACCGCTCCCATGTTTTCTTTTGTGTTGCCATAAGTTAGTCTCTGCGTTTCTGCGCGGGACTAATGCTAATAATGCTAATGCCAGCAAATACAATGGCGGCTTCACAAAACTTGTCAGAGTTTTATGGGGCGTGGTTTGCAATTCGCCAGCCAATCGGAAATTGGTACTTTATTCTCCCCAGGAAAGTCCCACCTCTCCAGCAGGCACTAAAAAGGGGGGGGTAACAGTTCCCGGCACTCAGTACTCTTTTTGGTGTGAACGCAAAGTAAGGGGTAGCCTATTAACGGAACTAACTTTACTTTCTAGCTTTGTGGTATATTCTTAGACGTTAAGCGTCTCTATCATCGGTTTAATCCAAACACAATTGTTCCCAAACTGAATTAAAGCCTGGTCTCCACGCTCTCGGCCACAGTCTCCACGGTTGGACTTGTGTGTTCTCTTCTGTTGTGACAGCAGGGCAGCGCCAGCATCACCTCTTTGAACCCTTTGGTCATAAATATGTAAATAAAAGGGTCCACCAGGGGGCTGAGGTACAGCAGCATGTGAGAGACCAGACCCAGATATTTCACCGTCTCCCCGAAGTGCAGGGCCTCCAGGAGGACGCTGAGGATAAACGGCACGTACAGAAAGGTGTAGTTCATCAAAATGGCTCCAATCCCGAACACCGCCCTCCTCCTCTCGGGGGTCTTAGGGTTGGATCGGGAGCACATCACGGCTCTGAAGGAGTCCACGGCGAAGAAAAGGAGGAAAGGGAACGGCGCGAGTAGAGAAACGGCGAACCAGAAGCTGTATTTCAACACGGCGAGGGCCAAAATACCGAACGGGGACGCCCACATTAACAACGTGACGACAGGAGATCGCCGAACGTTACCGCAGAAAAGCAGACACTGAGGGTAGGCCACCAGGAGATGGCGCTCCTGGGCGATGAACAGCATGAGGGTGACGTTCGTGACGATGCCGAAGTAGAAGATGAAGTCCGTGGGGTTGGAGGAGAAGACGGCGTTGGACTCCGAGTCCTCGTCGACGCTGGGACGCCCGAAGAAACTCACGATATCAGAGACGAGCAGGAACACGACGTGCATCGGGACTTTGTTCTCACCTGGAGAGAGAGAGAGACAGAGGACCAATGTGAGACTTCGTAAGTACTTTCGCGCCGACAGGGCCACACACTGCTTCCCCGCAGCGAGGCCCCCCCCCGATTTTTTTTTATAAATGGCACGTCATATCAAAAAGGTTGCCGACTCCCGATATAAGGCCTAGAGGCGAAACACAATATTTATGATCGATGAAAGTAGTAAACGTCAGATTTGACCCGAACACAACAGGAGGCAGGATTGCATCAGTGATTGGACATGTGAGCCCACACACACACACACTCACCTTTGGACAGGTTCTTCAGGGTGTACAGAGCAAGCCCGATGGCCGGCAGCCCGATGCTTAACGTCAGCCAGCGGATCACCTGAGACGCCTGGAAAGAGCCGGTGGAGTTTGAGTTTCCGGAGACGTTGAGGAGGACGAAGACAGCTGATGCCACCGAGTTACCGTCGGCCATAAGAGGAGGAACATCAGAGGATATTTACACTCTCGGATGTTCGGATTAGCATCGAGATCCTCAGCGTGGAAACGGCTTCAGTCTGGATTCAGGCAAATGTGTCCCGTTTTGTAAAAGTGTCGAATAAATGTTTTTTTTCATCTAATTGCCACAAAAAAGCCGTAAACAGTTCCACGTTGAGGCCAGGGACCCTCGGTGTGCAGACAGCCTCAGCCTACATCCAGTCCAAACAAAGAGCAACATCAGGCTTTATTAGAAACAAGCTTTGCATATTTGTGTCGTAAAATGTACATTTTAAACTGGTCTAAGCGTATTGTGGATGTTAGAATGATTTCCACGAAGGTTAACAATCACTGATATTCACTTTGACGAATAACAGTTCAATGTTGAAGCGGGGCTCTAGATTTACTGTAAGTCTGATTTAAAAGGCCGAACATCAGAGATATTTATACACTCAGATGTTCCGATTAGCATCGAGATCCTCGGCATGATTCAGTCAAAATAAAGAGTGAAATTAGGAGTTTGTGAATATTCATATTTTAAACTAGTTCTAACCTTCTTGTTGTCTTCGGGTCAAATTTGTCCCGTTTTGGAACAAAGCATTTTTGAGGCCAGGTTTCTACTTTTACTGTAACTCTGATTGAATAGAAAGCAGCACGTTATCAGCAGTTTACTTTATTTGGCTTTAATGAATCTATAACTCCTAACAGTTGATTTCCGCTCCAAAATAATTAGAACATAAGATCAGGAATTCAGATTATTAGGCTTCATATTCTTTTCAACCCTTTAGAGCAGGGGTGTCAAACTCAAGGCCCGGGGGCCAAATCCGGCCCCTGACTTCATTTTATGTGGCCCCACAAGAGCCTGCAAAGAATATAATATGTTTACTATACGGTTACATGCTACTTTACAGAAGCACTTTGCCCATAAACTACATGTCCCACAATGCATCTCAAGTTTGACTTTTCTTTTCTTTTGAAATCATTTTGTGACATTCTCACTGAAAAGACTTAAGTTATTACCCTATCCGATAATAATCCAATTCAGACGGCAATAATGTAATATAATACATTCTTTTAAATATATTAAATATTTACATATGTATTTTTTGTATTGAGTTTATATAAAACCGGCCCTTTGAGTGCGACCATGATGCTGATTGACACCCCTGCTTTATAGCATTAAATATATGTTGTATAAACTGCCTTTCTCTCTTAATATAATAAATGAAGATATTTGAGTCGGCCTATTTTAAGTTTCCAAACACCTTCATCAAACTGAAGCGTTATCTTACCTGCAGTAAAATGCCGAGTCAGTCTTCCTCCATGAAGCCGTCAGTCGTAATCCCTTCTGCTTTTAAAGTCTTGAAATGATTCGAGGTTAGTGTTGAGTTCTGGTCAAATATCCCACTTCCCAACAAGCCCGTCTGTTTCAATATCGATAACCATGTTTGTGTTTGCGTCACTTCTCCTTGGAAGCAATGTATGCAGCACTGAGCCTTTTATCAGCGGTCTGCTTTGAATTCAGCTCCATCACGCAGGTTAGATATTTGCATGAAAAACTGATGTCAATATCTCAGACTGGTTCATTAGTTCAGGTGTATATCAGTGTGTAGTGTCTCTACTTTAAAGAGTCCTCTCCTGCTGATGTTCAGGTGTATATCAGTGTGTAGTGTCTCTACTTTAAAGAGTCCTCTCCTGCTGATGTTCAGGTGTATATCAGTGTGTAGTGTCTCTACTTTAAAGAGTCCTCTCCTGCTGATGTTCAGGTGTATATCAGTATGTAGTGTCTCTACTTTAAAGAGTCCTCTCCAGCTGATGTTCAGGTGTATATCAGTGTGTAGTGTCTCTACTTTAAAGAGTCCTCTCCTGCTGATGTTCAGGTGTATATCAGTATGTAGTGTCTCTCTATCCCTCTCCTCTATGTTCATATATAAAGAGTGTCTACTTTAAGACCTCCTGCTGATGTTCAGGTGTATATCAGTATGTAGTGTCTCTACTTTAAAGAGTCCTTCTGTGAGTTCAGGTACGTATGAGTCTACTAGAGTCCAGCTGATGTTCAGGTGTATATCAGTATGTAGTGTCTCTACTTTAAAGAGTCCTCTCCTGCTGATGTTCAGGTGTATATCAGTATGTAGTGTCTCTACTTTAAAGAGTCCTCTCCTGCTGATGTTCAGGTGTATATCAGTATGTAGTGTCTCTACTTTAAAGAGTCCTCTCCTGCTGATGTTCAGGTGTACATCAGTATGTAGTGTCTCTACTTTAAAGAGTCCTCTCCTGCTGATGTTCAGGTGTATATCAGTATGTAGTGTCTCTACTTTAAAGAGTCCTCTCCTGCTGATGTTCAGGTGTATATCAGTATGTAGTGTCTCTACTTTAAAGAGTCCTCTCCTGCTGATGTTCAGGTGTATATCAGTATGTAGTGTCTCTACTTTAAAGAGTCCTCTCCTGCTGATGTTCAGGTGTATATCAGTATGTAGTGTCTCTACTTTAAAGAGTCCTCTCCTGCTGATGTTCAGGTGTATATCAGTATGTAGTGTCTCTACTTTAAAGAGTCCTCTCCTGCTGATGTTCAGGTGTATATCAGTATGTAGTGTCTCTACTTTAAAGAGTCCTCTCCTGCTGATGTCCAGGTGTATATCGGTATGTAGTGTCTCTACTTTAAAGAGTGCTCTCCTGCTGATGTCCAGGTGTATATCGGTATGTAGTGTCTCTACTTTAAAGAGTCCTCTCCTGCTGATGTTCAGGTGTATATCAGTATGTAGTGTCTCTACTTTAAAGAGTCCTCTCCTGCTGATGTCCAGGTGTATATCAGTATGTAGTGTCTCTACTTTAAAGAGTCCTCTCCTGCTGATGTCAGGTGTATATCAGTATGTAGTGTCTCTACTTTAAAGAGTCCTCTCCTGCTGATGTTCAGGTGTATATCAGTATGTAGTGTCTCTACTTTAAAGAGTCCTCTCCTGCTGATGTTCAGGTGTATATCAGTATGTAGTGTCTCTACTTTAAAGAGTCCTCTCCTGCTGATGTTCAGGTGTATATCAGTATGTAGTGTCTCTACTTTAAAGAGTCCTCTCCTGCTGATGTTCAGGTGTGTATCAGTATGTAGTGTCTCTACTTTAAAGAGTCCTCTCCTGCTGATGTTCAGGTGTATATCAGTATGTAGTCTCTACTTTAAAGAGTCCTCTCCTGCTGATGTTCAGGTGTATATCAGTATGTAGTGTCTCTACTTTAAAGAGTCCTCTCCTGCTGATGTTCAGGTGTACATCAGTATGTAGTGTCTCTACTTTAAAGAGTCCTCTCCTGCTGATGTTCAGGTGTATATCAGTATGTAGTGTCTCTACTTTAAAGAGTCCTCTCCTGCTGATGTTCAGGTGTACATCAGTATGTAGTGTCTCTACTTTAAAGAGTCCTCTCCTGCTGATGTCCAGGTGTAAATCAGTATGTCAGGTAGGTCAGCCGCTTAGATATGTCCCGCCCCTTAGCCTATCACGTACAATGTGTTGGAGTGCTAGCCAATAGGAGTGTGAGTGTTTGTAGTAAAGTCACAATGTTCTGTATAACCACAGCCCACCCTCACAAAGTTTACATTTCTACCCAGCGAGATAAAGATCCCAGAATAATCTCTGATCCGTTCGGTGTGACGAGCCACTGGTTTCCTCCTCACACCGTAACAGGGAAATGAAGTGGAGTATAAATACTGTTTTACTGTACTTAGGTAAATTGTTCCACTACTTATCTTTCTGACGACTTTTTACAAAACGTTTCCAGGGTCTACTTCTCACATGTTGAACTCAAATACCTGTACTTTCTACTTCTCACATGTTGAACTCAAATACCTGTACTTTCTACTTCTTACATGTTGAACTCAAATACCTGTACTTTCTACTTCTCACATGTTGAACTCAAATACCTGTACTTTCTACTTCTTACATGTTGAACTCAAATACCTGTACTTTCTACTTCTCACATGTTGAACTCAAATACCTGTACTTTCTACTTCTTACATGTTGAACACAAATACCTGTACTTTCTACTTCTTACATGTTGAACTCAAATACCTGTACTTTCTACTTCTCACATGTTGAACTCAAATACCTGTACTTTCTACTTCTTACATGTTGAACTCAAATACCTGTACTTTCTACTTCTTACATGTTGAACCCAAATACCTGTACTTTCTACTTCTCTCATGTTGAACTCAAATACCTGTACTTTCTACTTCTTACATGTTGAACTCAAATACCTGTACTTTCTACTTCTTACATGTTGAACTCAAATACCTGTACTTTCTACTTCTCACATGTTGAACTCAAATACCTGTACTTTCTACTTCTTACATGTTAAACTCAAATACCTGTACTTTCTACTTCTTACATGTTGAACTCAATACCTTTACTTTCTACTTCTCTCATGTTGAACTCAAATACCTGTACTTTCTACTTCTCACATGTTGAACTCAAATACCTGTACTTTCTACTTCTTACATGTTAAACTCAAATACCTGTACTTTCTACTTCTTACATGTTGAACTCAAATACCTGTACTTTCTACTTCTCACATGTTGAACTCAAATACCTGTACTTTCTACTTCTCTCATGTTGAACTCAAATACCTGTACTTTCTACTTCTTACATGTTGAACCAAATACCTGTACTTTCTACTTCTCACATGTTGAACTCAAATACCTGTACTTTCTACTTCTCTCATGTTGAACTCAAATACCTGTACTTTCTACTTCTTACATGTTGAACTCAAATACCTGTACTTTCTACTTCTCACATGTTGAACTCAAATACCTGTACTTTCTACTTCTCTCATGTTGAACTCAAATACCTGTACTTTCTACTTCTTACATGTTGAACTCAAATACCTGTACTTTCTACTTCTCATAGTATGAGAATATGAAACATGTAGTGCCTATCTCAAACAAATCAAATAGTAGCTTACTAGCTTCTACACGCTGAAGCAACTGTAGTCAGGGAGGCAAAGTCATCAGGTATGAAAAAGGTGGCAAGGACCCGACCCCTGACCCCCTGAAAGCAGCAGTGTCAATCAGAACAGAAACGCCAAAGAGTCACATCTAATATAAATATATAAAAGCATTTATTTTAATTGTGTAGCAGTCAGTTTATCATTCTGCAGCACTGTTGAGCATTTTGAAAATGTATTGTCATGCCTCTGTGCAAGGCGTAGTCTTTCTATCTTTATGGCCACTGGTGTAAAGTAACTAAGTTCATAAACTCAACAAGAACTATACGTGGGTACAATTTTGAGATACTTGTAATTTATTTAAGTGTTTCAATGTGTTGCTACATTGTACTTCTACTCCTCTACAGTTCAGAGGTACATGGTGTCCTTCTACTCCTCTACAGTTCAGAGGTACATGGTGTCCTTCTACTCCTCTACAGTCCAGAGGTACATGGTGTACTTCTACTCCTCTACAGTTCAGAGGTACATGGTGTACTTCTACTCCTCTACAGTCCAGAGGTACATGGTGTCCTTCTACTCCTCTACAGTTCAGAGGTACATGGTGTACTTCTACTCCTCTACAGTTCAGAGGTACATGGTGTACTTCTACTCCACTACAGTCCAGAGGTACATGGTGTACTTCTACTCCACTACAGTCCAGAGGTACATGGTGTACTTCTACTCCTCTACAGTCCAGAGGTACATGGTGTCCTTCTACTCCTCTACAGTTCAGAGGTACATGGTGTACTTCTACTCCTCTACAGTTCAGAGGCACATGGTGTCCTTCTACTCCACTACAGTCCAGAGGTACATGGTGTACTTCTACTCCTCTACAGTTCAGAGGTACATGGTGTACTTCTACTCCTCTACAGTCCAGAGGTACATGGTGTCCTTCTACTCCTCTACAGTTCAGAGGTACATGGTGTACTTCTACTCCACTACAGTTCAGAGGTACATGGTGTCCTTCTACTCCTCTACAGTTCAGAGGTACATGGTGTCCTTCTACTCCACTACAGTCAGAGGTACATGGTGTACTTCTACTCCTCTACAGTCCAGAGGTACATGGTGTCCTTCTACTCCTCTACAGTTCAGAGGTACATGGTGTACTTCTACTCCTCTACAGTTCAGAGGTACATGGTGTACTTCTACTCCACTACAGTCCAGAGGTACATGGTGTACTTCTACTCCTCTACAGTTCAGAGGTACATGGTGTACTTCTACTCCACTACAGTCCAGAGGTACATGGTGTCCTTCTACTCCTCTACAGTCCAGAGGTACATGGTGTACTTCTACTCCTCTACAGTTCAGAGGTACATGGTGTCCTTCTACTCCTCTACAGTCCAGAGGTACATGGTGTACTTCTACTCCTCTACAGTTCAGAGGTACATGGTGTACTTCTACTCC
The DNA here is from genome assembly GCA_036324585.1 of Champsocephalus esox. Classification (NCBI taxonomy): domain Eukaryota; kingdom Metazoa; phylum Chordata; class Actinopteri; order Perciformes; family Channichthyidae; genus Champsocephalus; species Champsocephalus esox. The sequence continues at coordinate 37,122,529 of CM070497.1, forward strand.
TCTACAGTTCAGAGGTACATGGTGTACTTCTACTCCTCTACAGTTCAGAGGTACATGGTGTACTTCTACTCCTCTACAGTCCAGAGGTACATGGTGTACTTCTACTCCTCTACAGTTCAGAGGTACATGGTGTCCTTCTACTCCTCTACAGTTCAGAGGTACATGGTGTACTTCTACTCCACTACAGTCCAGAGGTACATGGTGTACTTCTACTCCTCTACAGTTCAGAGGTACATGGTGTCCTTCTACTCCTCTACAGTTCAGAGGTACATGGTGTACTTCTACTCCTCTACAGTTCAGAGGTACATGGTGTACTTCTACTCCACTACAGTCCAGAGGTACATGGTGTACTTCTACTCCATTACAGTTTAGAGGTACATGGTGTCCTTCTACTCCTCTACAGTTCAGAGGTACATGGTGTACTTCTACTCCTCTACAGTTCAGAGGTACATGGTGTCCTTCTACTCCTCTACAGTTCAGAGGTACATGGTGTACTTCTACTCCTCTACAGTTCAGAGGTACATGGTGTACTTCTACTCCATTACAGTTTAGAGGTACATGGTGTACTTCTACTCCATTACAGTTTAGAGGTACATGGTGTACTTTTCCTCCACTACATGTATTTAATCCCATTAGTTACTTCACAGATGAAGGATGTGAAATATAACCAAGTGTTGGATCAGACTTCAGTTCCACCTGGAGTAATCCACCAGCTACCCTGCAGTCTACAAAGTACTTCAGACTAGCTGCTCCTCCACCAGCTACCCTGCAGTCTACAAAGTACTTCAGACTAGCTGCACCTCCACCAGCTACCCTGCAGTCTACAAAGTACTTCAGACTAGCTGCACCTCCACCAGCTACCCTGCAGTCTACAAAGTACTTCAGACTAGCTGCACCTCCACCAGCTGCCCTGCAGTCTACAAAGTACTTCAGACTAGCTGCACCTTCACCAGCTACCCTGCAGTCTACAAAGTACTTCAGACTAGCTGCTCCTCCACCAGCTACCCTGCAGTCTACAAAGTACTTCAGACTAGCTGCACCTCCACCAGCTGCCCTGCAGTCTACAAAGTACTTCAGACTAGCTGCACCTCCACCAGCTACCCTGCAGTCTACAAAGTACTTCAGACTTGCTGCTCCTTCACCAGCTACCCTGCAGTCTACAAAGTACTTCAGACTAGCTGCACCTCCACCAGCTACCCTGCAGTCTACAAAGTACTTCAGACTAGCTGCTCCTCCACCAGCTACCCTGCAGTCTACAAAGTACTTCAGACTAGCTGCACCTCCACCAGCTACCCTGCAGTCTACAAAGTACTTCAGACTAGCTGCACCTCCACCAGCTACCCTGCAGTCTACAAAGTACTTCAGACTAGCTGCACCTCCACCAGCTACCCTGCAGTCTACAAAGTACTTCAGACTAGCTGCACCTTCACCAGCTACCCTGCAGTCTACAAAGTACTTCAGACTAGCTGCACCTCCACCAGCTACCCTGCAGTCTACAAAGTACTTCAGACTAGCTGCACCTTCACCAGCTACCCTGCAGTCTACAAAGTACTTCAGACTAGCTGCACCTTCACCAGCTACCCTGCAGTCTACAAAGTACTTCAGACTAGCTGCACCTTCACCAGCTACCCTGCAGTCTACAAAGTACTTCAGACTAGCTGCACCTTCACCAGCTACCCTGCAGTCTACAAAGTACTTCAGACTAGCTGCACCTTCACCAGCTACCCTGCAGTCTACAAAGTACTTCAGACTAGCTGCTCCTCCACCAGCTACCCTGCAGTCTACAAAGTACTTCAGACTAGCTGCACCTTCACCAGCTACCCTGCAGTCTACAAAGTACTTCAGACTAGCTGCTCCTCCACCAGCTACCCTGCAGTCTACAAAGTACTTCAGACTAGCTGCACCTCCACCAGCTACCCTGCAGTCTACAAAGTACTTCAGACTAGCTGCTCCTCCACCAGCTACCCTGCAGTCTACAAAGTACTTCAGACTAGCTGCACCTTCACCAGCTACCCTGCAGTCTACAAAGTACTTCAGACTAGCTGCACCTTCACCAGCTACCCTGCAGTCTACAAAGTACTTCAGACTAGCTGCACCTCCACCAGCTACCCTGCAGTCTACAAAGTACTTCAGACTAGCTGCACCTTCACCAGCTACCCTGCAGTCTACAAAGTACTTCAGACTAGCTGCACCTCCACCAGCTACCCTGCAGTCTACAAAGTACTTCAGACTAGCTGCTCCTCCACCAGCTACCCTGCAGTCTACAAAGTACTTCAGACTAGCTGCACCTTCACCAGCTACCCTGCAGTCTACAAAGTACTTCAGACTAGCTGCACCTTCACCAGCTACCCTGCAGTCTACAAAGTACTTCAGACTAGCTGCACCTCCACCAGCTACCCTGCAGTCTACAAAGTACTTCAGACTAGCTGCACCTCCACCAGCTACCCTGCAGTCTACAAAGTACTTCAGACTAGCTGCACCTCCACCAGCTACCCTGCAGTCTACAAAGTACTTCAGACTAGCTGCACCTCCACCAGCTACCCTGCAGTCTACAAAGTACTTCAGACTAGCTGCACCTCCACCAGCTACCCTGCAGTCTACAAAGTACTTCAGACTAGCTGCACCTTCACCAGCTACCCTGCAGTCTACAAAGTACTTCAGACTAGCTGCACCTCCACCAGCTACCCTGCAGTCTACAAAGTACTTCAGACTAGCTGCACCTTCACCAGCTACCCTGCAGTCTACAAAGTACTTCAGACTAGCTGCACCTCCACCAGCTACCCTGCAGTCTACAAAGTACTTCAGACTAGCTGCACCTCCACCAGCTACCCTGCAGTCTACAAAGTACTTCAGACTAGCTGCACCTTCACCAGCTACCCTGCAGTCTACAAAGTACTTCAGACTAGCTGCACCTCCACCAGCTACCCTGCAGTCTACAAAGTACTTCAGACTAGCTGCACCTCCACCAGCTACCCTGCAGTCTACAAAGTACTTCAGACTAGCTGCACCTCCACCAGCTACCCTGCAGTCTACAAAGTACTTCAGACTAGCTGCACCTCCACCAGCTACCCTGCAGTCTACAAAGTACTTCAGACTAGCTGCACCTCCACCAGCTACCCTGCAGTCTACAAAGTACTTCAGACTAGCTGCACCTCCACCAGCTACCCTGCAGTCTACAAAGTACTTCAGACTAGCTGCACCTCCACCAGCTACCCTGCAGTCTACAAAGTACTTCAGACTAGCTGCACCTCCACCAGCTACCCTGCAGTCTACAAAGTACTTCAGACTAGCTGCACCTCCACCAGCTACCCTGCAGTCTACAAAGTACTTCAGACTAGCTGCACCTCCACCAGCTACCCTGCAGTCTACAAAGTACTTCAGACTAGCTGCACCTTCACCAGCTACCCTGCAGTCTACAAAGTACTTCAGACTAGCTGCACCTTCACCAGCTACCCTGCAGTCTACAAAGTACTTCAGACTAGCTGCACCTCCACCAGCTACCCTGCAGTCTACAAAGTACTTCAGACTAGCTGCTCCTCCACCAGCTACCCTGCAGTCTACAAAGTACTTCAGACTAGCTGCACCTCCACCAGCTACCCTGCAGTCTACAAAGTACTTCAGACTAGCTGCACCTCCACCAGCTACCCTGCAGTCTACAAAGTACTTCAGACTAGCTGCACCTCCACCAGCTACCCTGCAGTCTACAAAGTACTTCAGACTAGCTGCTCCTCCACCAGCTACCCTGCAGTCTACAAAGTACTTCAGACTAGCTGCACCTCCACCAGCTACCCTGCAGTCTACAAAGTACTTCAGACTAGCTGCACCTCCACCAGCTACCCTGCAGTCTACAAAGTACTTCAGACTAGCTGCACCTCCACCAGCTACCCTGCAGTCTACAAAGTACTTCAGACTAGCTGCACCTCCACCAGCTACCCTGCAGTCTACAAAGTACTTCAGACTAGCTGCACCTCCACCAGCTACCCTGCAGTCTACAAAGTACTTCAGACTAGCTGCACCTCCACCAGCTACCCTGCAGTCTACAAAGTACTTCAGACTAGCTGCACCTCCACCAGCTACCCTGCAGTCTACAAAGTACTTCAGACTAGCTGCACCTCCACCAGCTACCCTGCAGTCTACAAAGTACTTCAGACTAGCTGCACCTCCACCAGCTACCCTGCAGTCTACAAAGTACTTCAGACTAGCTGCACCTCCACCAGCTACCCTGCAGTCTACAAAGTACTTCAGACTAGCTGCACCTCCACCAGCTACCCTGCAGTCTACAAAGTACTTCAGACTAGCTGCTCCTCCACCAGCTACCCTGCAGTCTACAAAGTACTTCAGACTAGCTGCACCTCCACCAGCTACCCTGCAGTCTACAAAGTACTTCAGACTAGCTGCACCTCCACCAGCTACCCTGCAGTCTACAAAGTACTTCAGACTAGCTGCACCTCCACCAGCTACCCTGCAGTCTACAAAGTACTTCAGACTAGCTGCACCTTCACCAGCTACCCTGCAGTCTACAAAGTACTTCAGACTAGCTGCACCTCCACCAGCTACCCTGCAGTCTACAAAGTACTTCAGACTAGCTGCACCTCCACCAGCTACCCTGCAGTCTACAAAGTACTTCAGACTAGCTGCACCTCCACCAGCTACCCTGCAGTCTACAAAGTACTTCAGACTAGCTGCACCTCCACCAGCTACCCTGCAGTCTACAAAGTACTTCAGACTAGCTGCACCTCCACCAGCTACCCTGCAGTCTACAAAGTACTTCAGACTAGCTGCTCCTCCACCAGCTACCCTGCAGTCTACAAAGTACTTCAGACTAGCTGCACCTCCACCAGCTACCCTGCAGTCTACAAAGTACTTCAGACTAGCTGCACCTTCACCAGCTACCCTGCAGTCTACAAAGTACTTCAGACTATCTGCACCTTCACCAGCTACCCTGCAGTCTACAAAGTACTTCAGACTAGCTGCTCCTCCACCAGCTACCCTGCAGTCTACAAAGTACTTCAGACTAGCTGCTCCTCCACCAGCTACCCTGCAGTCTACAAAGTACTTCAGACTAGCTGCTCCTCCACCAGCTACCCTGCAGTCTACAAAGTACTTCAGACTAGCTGCACCTCCACCAGCTACCCTGCAGTCTACAAAGTACTTCAGACTAGCTGCACCTTCACCAGCTACCCTGCAGTCTACAAAGTACTTCAGACTAGCTGCACCTCCACCAGCTACCCTGCAGTCTACAAAGTACTTCAGACTAGCTGCACCTCCACCAGCTACCCTGCAGTCTACAAAGTACTTCAGACTAGCTGCTCCTTCACCAGCTACCCTGCAGTCTACAAAGTACTTCAGACTAGCTGCACCTCCACCAGCTACCCTGCAGTCTACAAAGTACTTCAGACTAGCTGCACCTCCACCAGCTACCCTGCAGTCTACAAAGTACTTCAGACTAGCTGCTCCTCCACCAGCTACCCTGCAGTCTACAAAGTACTTCAGACTAGCTGCTCCTCCACCAGCTACCCTGCAGTCTACAAAGTACTTCAGACTAGCTGCACCTTCACCAGCTACCCTGCAGTCTACAAAGTACTTCAGACTAGCTGCACCTTCACCAGCTACCCTGCAGTCTACAAAGTACTTCAGACTAGCTGCACCTCCACCAGCTACCCTGCAGTCTACAAAGTACTTCAGACTAGCTGCACCTCCACCAGCTACCCTGCAGTCTACAAAGTACTTCAGACTAGCTGCACCTCCACCAGCTACCCTGCAGTCTACAAAGTACTTCAGACTAGCTGCACCTCCACCAGCTACCCTGCAGTCTACAAAGTACTTCAGACTAGCTGCACCTCCACCAGCTACCCTGCAGTCTACAAAGTACTTCAGACTAGCTGCACCTCCACCAGCTACCCTGCAGTCTACAAAGTACTTCAGACTAGCTGCTCCTTCACCAGCTTTGAGAACACTTTCATGATCAATCATTATAAAACACATCATATATATTATTCTGAAACGGACCAATCTGCACAACGACTACATCTGAAGGGTCAAGGCTTTTGTCCCACATTGAGAATGAGAGTGGATTTCAAACTCTGCGGTGCCACGGTGGTCAAATATCCAAGATCAAGTGCAATCCACATGCTCCGATATTACACCATGAGATGTAATATCGAAGAGAGAGGTTAAATATACTTATTAAGTGTATTTAAATACTACTCACCCTACGGACAAATCACCCTTGTTACATTTCACATGTTTTACATTTAGCTGTTCTCTGTGAATGCCTGTAAGGAGACGTAGTGACAATGAAAGCTCAACAGGGGGCAGTCACGTGCAGAGAAAGGACGGGAGGTGGACTGCCGGTTAGCAAACAGGGATGTTAAGAAATTACAACATCATTTCTACTTCAAATCGTTTTTTAAAATAAACAACAAAAGGATTCACGTTTTATTTCAGTACTGATAAACTAATCAGAATCAGAATTCCTTTACTCGTCCCACAGAGGGAACATGTACTCGTGTTACAGCAAGAGAAGAGCCAGAGACAGCTTAAAGGTGGGGTGGGGACGAAGGGAGAAACCAGCGCTAGAATTTGAAAATACGCAGCCGGAAACAATCTGCCACTTCCTCACAGAGCCCCTCCCCCAACACACACGAGCGCGCACACGACCAATGAGGGCACGAGGTAAGGCTGACAGGCAGGTAGGCCGTCCAGTTACTTTCGCCGGCTCAGATGATTGGTCGAGCTTTTCACAGCGCCACGGCTTCCACTGATGAAATGTATGTATTCATTGCGATCGGGATGTTAAGAGCATTCCGGAATTTAACAACACGTGTTTCTGAACTGAATGACCCACCTTTCATATCAACCAAGACGCATGCAAACAAATAATAAAAGATACAACTAGAAATAACACAATTTACAAAATACACATCCAGTACCAGTGAAGCGTATAGCATTCAGGCTGTAGGAGCCGCATTTAAGTTTATTTTGTTTTGATTTATTTGGAACCTTGATTAATGCATGTTTCCGTTTCAGTGATATGGCAGCAGGCTCAGGTGAAGGGGGCGGGGCTTTAAGTTGGAGGTGCGGTATGTGACGGGAGGGCAGCAGGGCTCAGGTGAAGGGGGCGGGGCTAAGGCTTTAAGTTGGAGGTGCGGTGTGTGACGGGAGGGCAGCAGGGCTCAGGTGAAGGGGGCGGGGCTAAGGCTTTAAGTTGGAGGTGCGGTGTGTGACGGGAGGGCAGCAGGGCTCAGGTGAAGGGGGCGGGGCTAAGGCTTTAAGTTGGAGGTGCGGTGTGTGACGGGAGGGCAGCAGGGCTCAGGTGAAGGGGGCGGGGCTAAGGCTTTAAGTTGGAGGTGCGGTGTGTGACGGGAGGGCAGCAGGGCTCAGGTGAAGGGGGCGGGGCTAAGGCTTTAAGTTGCAGGTGCGGTGTGTGACGGGAGGGCAGCAGGGCTCAGGTGAAGGGGGCGGGGCTAAGGCTTTAAGTTGCAGGTGCGGTGTGTGACGGGAGGGCAGCAGGGCTCAGGTGAAGGGGGCGGGGCTAAGGCTTTAAGTTGCAGGTGCGGTGTGTGACGGGAGGGCAGCAGGGCTCAGGTGAAGGGGGCGGGGCTTTAAGTTGGAGGTGCGGTGTGTGACGGGAAGGCAGCAGGGCTCAGGTGAAGGGGGCGGGGCTAAGGCTTTAAGTTGGAGGTGCGGTGTGTGACGGGAGGGCAGCAGGGCTCAGGTGAAGGGGGCGGGGCTAAGGCTTTAAGTTGCAGGTGCGGTGTGTGACGGGAGGGCAGCAGGGCTCAGGTGAAGGGGGCGGGGCTTTAAGTTGGAGGTGCGGTGTGTGACGGGAGGGCAGCAGGGCTCAGGTGAAGGGGGCGGGGCTTTAAGTTGCAGGTGCGGTGTGTGACGGGAGGGCAGCAGGGCTCAGGTGAAGGGGGCGGGGCTTTAAGTTGCAGGTGCGGTGTGTGACGGGAGGGCAGCAGGGCTCAGGTGAAGGGGGCGGGGCTAAGGCTTTAAGTTGGAGGTGCGGTGTGTGACGGGAGGGCAGCAGGGCTCAGGTGAAGGGGGCGGGGCTTTAAGTTGGAGGTGCGGTGTGTGACGGGGGGCAGCAGGGCTCAGGTGAAGGGGGCGGGGCTTTAAGTTGGAGGTGCGGTGTGTGACGGGGGGCAGCAGGGCTCAGGTGAAGGGGGCGGGGCGTTAAGTTGCAGGTGCGGTGTGTGACGGGAGGGCAGCAGGGCTCAGGTGAAGGGGGCGGGGCTTTAAGTTGGAGGTGCGGTGTGTGACGGGAGGGCAGCAGGGCTCAGGTGAAGGGGGCGGAGCTTTAAGTTGGAGGTGCGGTGTGTGACGGGAGGGCAGCAGGGCTCAGGTGAAGGGGGCGGGGCTTTAAGTTGGAGGTGCGGTGTGTGACGGGAGGGCAGCAGGGCTCAGGTGAAGGGGGCGGGGCTTTAAGTTGCAGGTGCGGTGTGTGACGGGAGGGCAGCAGGGCTCAGGTGAAGGGGGCGGGGCTTTAAGTTGCAGGTGCAGTGTGTGACGGGAGGGCAGCAGGCAGCAGCAATACCGTCATTGACACGCAGACGCAACCTGATGCTGAGTAGAAGACAGATTATTAGGATCTGATGTTTAAGTTTATGTAAATATTGTTTTCGTATTTTATTTTATGTTTTGCTGGAAATAAAGCTTGAAAAGCAACAGAAACGTCCGGTGGGTTTCGTGCTGCGAGTCTGACACTGCTTCCGAGGCCCGAGCTCTACGTGTGGGCCAAGTTGAGGTGAAGGTTACAAGAAAAACATGAAAAACCTTTCGGGATGTTGGCCACGACCCAGGTGAAAGTATGACAGGTGGAAGTATGTGTTGCACAGTTTTGCACAACAGGGTTGTTACAGTGTGTGTTGTTACAGTGTGTGTTGTTACAGTGTGTGTTGTTACAGTGTGTGTTGTTACAGTGTGGTTGTCTGTGGCGGTCTACCAGCGACATTACAACATTACTTCAAATCAGCTTTTTAAATGACAACAATAACAACACAACAAAAGTGTTTTTCATCTCCTTTGTCTTTTTATGTTTGTTCTATCACTTCCTCCTCCTCCTCTTCTTCTTCTCCTACTTTAATGAAAGCTGACCCGCAGACTGAGGAACCTGTATCCTGTAAAAAGGACAAAAAACTGTTTCTTCTTCTTCTTCTTCTTCTTCTTCTTCTTCTTCTTCTTCTTCTTTCTTCTTCTTCTTCTTCTTCTTCTCTTCTTCTTCTTCTTCTTCTTCTTCTTCTAACAAGACACCGAGGCACTGTCTCATGAGGGCCAACCCAGTTTAAAGACCTTGTTGAACCAGCACGTGCCTCTGTGTGTGTACTCTGAAGTGCCTCTGTGTGTGTACTCTGAAGTGCCTCTGTGTGTGTACTCTGAAGTGCTCTGTGTGTGTACTCTGAAGTGCTCTGTAATCTGCAGAATGTGACTCTGAGGTCCTGTTGCTTCCTCAGGGAAGGTGTCAGATTCAGTGCCTGACAGGAGGGTCAGCTAACACTGGTCCTGGAGCAGTTACTGAATAATACAGATGGCAAAAGTACACACATCCTTTACTCAAGTAGAAGTACACACATCCTTTACTCAAGTAGAAGTACACACATCCTTTACTCAAGTAGAAGTACAAACATCCTTTACTCAGGTAGAAGTACACACATCCTTGACTCAAGTAGAAGTACACACATCCTTTACTCAAGTAGAAGTACACACATCCTTGACTCATTAAAAGTAAACATCCTTTACTCAATTAGAAGTACACACATCCTTTACTCAAGTAGAAGTACACACATCCTTTACTCAAGTAGAAGTACACACAGCCTTTACTCAATTAGAAGTACACACATCCTTTACTCATTAGAAGTACACACATCCTTTACTCAAGTAGAAGTACAAACATCTTTACTCAAGTAGAAGTACACACATCCTTGACTCAAGTAGAAGTACACACATCCTTTACTCAAGTAGAAGTACACACATCCTTGACTCAATTAAAAGTAAACATCCTTTACTCAATTAGAAGTACACACATCCTTTACTCAAGTAGAAGTACACAATCCTTTACTCAAGTAGAAGTACACACAGCCTTTACTCAATTAGAAGTACACACATCTTTACTCAATTAGAAGTACACACATCCTTTACTCAAGTAGCAGTACACACATCACTTACTGAAGTAGAAGTACACACATCCTTTACTCAGTAGAATGTACAGACATCGTGTTTAAAAATACTCTGGTGAAGTAGAAGTACTGACTGTGAGAGAAGTAGAAAGTACAGGTATTTGTGTTCAACATGTAAGAAGTAGAAAGTACAGGTATTTGTGTTCAACATGTGAGAAGTAGAAAGTACAGGTATTTGTGTTCAACATGTAAGAAGTAGAAAGTACAGGTATTTGAGTTCAACATGTAAGAAGTAGAAAGTACAGGTATTTGTGTTCAACATGTAAGAAGTAGAAAGTACAGGTATTTGTGTTCAACATGTAAGAAGTAGAAAGTACAGGTATTGGTGTTCAACATGTAAGAAGTAGAAAGTACAGGTATTTGAGTTTAACATGTAAGAAGTAGAAAGTACAGGTATTTGAGTTCAACATGTAAGAAGTAGAAAGTACAGGTATTTGAGTTCAACATGTAAGAAGTAGAAAGTACAGGTATTTGAGTTCAACATGTGAGAAGTAGAAAGTACAGGTATTTGAGTTCAACATGAGAGAAGTAGAAAGTACAGGTATTTGTGTTCAACATGTTAGAAGTAGAAAGTACAGGTATTTGGGTTCAACATGTGAGAAGTAGAAAGTACAGGTATTGGTGTTCAACATGTGAGAAGTAGAAAGTACAGGTATTTGAGTTCAACATGTAAGAAGTAGAAAGTACAGGTATTTGAGTTCAACATGTAAGAAGTAGAAAGTACAGGTATTTGAGTTCAACATGTAAGAAGTAGAAAGTACAGGTATTTGGGTTCAACATGTAAGAAGTAGAAAGTACAGGTATTTGTGTTCAACATGTAAGAAGTAGAAAGTACAGGTATTTGTGTTCAACATGTAAGAAGTAGAAAGTACAGGTATTTGTGTTCAACATGTAAG
>CM070497.1:37134102-37159102 GCA_036324585.1 Champsocephalus esox
CGCCGCCCCGCCCCGCCGCCCCGCCCCCGCCCCGCGCCGCCGCGCCCCCGCGCGCCCCCGCGCCACGCGCACGCAGGCCAAGCGAGACCGAATCGCGAACGAGCCCGCTCAAAGCCACAAGATCGCCCCCGCGCCGACACCAAGGCCCTACGTACCCCTGACCACCCGGGCCACCCCAACCTGCGGAGAAAAACAAAAGCGCAGCGCGAAAGCCGTAGAAAACCGCCATCCACCGTCCGGCAGCCCTAGAACGCGACCGACCAACCCGGAGGCCATACAGGCAAGCCCCCCCCGCACGAACACCGCCGCCGCACCAAGCCGAGACCCAAGGCGCGCCGCGCACGAAGCAAGCGACACGGTATAACCCCACACACGCAAACACGAGCGCGAATAGCAGAGCGCCGCAGCAACATCCAGACACACAGGAGCAGCACGCGAATAACCGCAACCAAAAGCACGCGAAGGAGCAAACAGCCATGCGAGCCATCCAAAGCAAACCCCGAACGCCAAACCGAAGCAGGCTAGCACCACGATCACCAAAGCCGAGCGGCGCCACACGCACCCGCCGCGAGCAAACGATCCGCGCCGAAGTCGATAAGCAGCCCGGAGACCCCGCACACACGCGGCCGCGCGACACCTCCCACGCCACCCACCCCCCCCACCTCCGCGTCAAACCCGCAACAGGCGCGCGTCGGCCCCCCCGCATGCCGGCCACCGGCCGGCCCCGCCGGTGCGCTCCCACGCACGCCCCGCGCCCGGCGCTACCCCCAAGCTGCCCCCCCCCCGCCTCCCGGTCCCGGCCTCCGCGCTCGCCCCCCCCCCCCCGCCCCGCCCCGGCCCCTCCTCCCCCCCCCGGCCCCCCCCCCCCACCCCCCGCTGCCCACAACACCACCACCCCCCCCACCCCCCCCCCCCCCACCCCCACCCCCACCCCACCCCCCACCCACCCCCCCACCACCCCCACCCCCCCCCACCCCAACCCCCCCCAACCCCCCCCACCCACCTCACCCCCCCCACCCCTCCCCACCCGCCACCCCCCCCCGCCCCACCCCCCCCCCCCCACCCACCCCCCCCCACCCCCCACGCACCACCCCCCCCCCCCCCACCCCCCCACCAAACGACGACACCCCCGCCACGCCCCCCGACCCCGCCCACCCCACCCGCCCCCCCCACCGCCTCGAGTCCCCAGCCACCAGGGCCCCCGCCCCGCGCCGCATCGGCGCGCCGCGCTGCCCTCCCACGCCACACGAAAACGCGCCCCAAGATAGCGCCCCAAGCGCGAGACCACCAACGGAAGCCCTTAAGTCGTATAACAGAAGCGAACGCCCCCGACGCGGAGAGAGCTGAAACAACGGAAAGACGGCAACGCAATTAGAAAACACACCCAGGGAACACAAAGACAACCCGTTCGCGCACCGATGACAGGAGGCAAGCGAGTCTAACGAAAGCCAGCAGACGGTACACAGCCACCGGAGAATCAGCCGATATACGGCCGAACCACACCGCATACTCCGCGAGGACCGTACACGAGGAACAACCCAACAGCACATAGAGACGACCAAGCTACACGGAGAGCATGCACAGGCAGCAAGAAATAACCACATCCCGCCATGCGAGCAACCGCCACAGGAGCACACGCCCAAAACGGAAATGGAGAAAGAAGAAGAGGAAGAGAGAGCGCAGGCTAACGGGACAGAGAGAACGCCCAGCAAGGACTGCACAAAGGTCTAGAGAGTCACCGCGCCACGTAACAGACATCCAGAGCCCGGAACCAAAGCTCCATCCCGTAAAACACGAAGCCGAACAAAAAGCATGATCAGTCAGGAAAAGAGACCAAAGGAAGCGGCCGAAGCGTACACGAGAGAGAAGCTCGCCAGAGAGTACGGACGCACTCGACCACAGCATCAGATCGTACAGCACAAACGCGACGTAAATAGAGGGCAGAAAGATAGAGCCCCTCACCACGAGCTGGGTCAAATAGGAACACGAAGAGGCCGATCCGAAAACGACCCAGCAGCCGCGAAGACTATAACGCCTCAGCAACAGGAAAAAGAAAAAACCAGACAGAGCGACCGACCACAACGCAACCGGCGACAAGACGACCGAAACGCCCACCCCATACCCTACCCAGCCGCCCATACGCGCCATCGGTACACCCCCGCCCCCTCCGCGGCACAGTCGCGGCCTCCGCACGCCCGCGCCCCGACCCCCACCCCCCCAGCCACAACCCCGCCCCCCCAAATCACCAACAATATCTGGTGTCTCCATTGCTATTACAGCACATTTGATTTGCCGGCTTCAGACACTTTAGGCGGAACGGCGAGGTACGTGCATCATCATATCCGCCACACCTTTACTAACTACGAAGAGACTCCACATCACCATTAACCCTCACCCTCCCCTCCCCTCCGACCGTCCACGCACACACTCCGCCCCCCACCGCGCAGATGCCCCCTCGCCGCAGCCACGCTCCCAGCCGGACAGGCGCCGCGCCGCGCAGAACTGTACACGTTGCCCGCGCGCAGCAGACACGGGACAACGCCTCCATTTACGCGCGCCCGACCGCACAACACGCGCACGGCCGACACGCCAGAATCTACTCCCAGCCACCCGCCCGACCCCCCCGACGCCGGCCGCGCCGCGACCCGCGCACGGCCAGCCACGCCTCATGAACCGCCCGCCGCGTCCCCCGCTGCCGCCCCGCCCAGCGACCAGGACCACCCCCGGCTCCCGCGCCCCCCCGCCGCCGCAGCACCGCGCACCTGCGTAGCCCGCCCCACGCCGCCCGAGCCGGCCGCCACCACCCCCGGACGGGACCCTCGCGCACGACGCGACGCCGTCGCTCACGACAAGCCACCCCCACCCCACCCCACCCCAACGGCATAATCACGCAGCCAAGCGTTTGTCTCTACCTAGGCCATAGCCCACGCGCCCCCGTGCCCCCCACCCCCCTCCAAGCACGCCTAGATAGCCATCCATCAAATAACTAATGTTCTCTAATAACCAGCGCGCCGCCAGTTCACTACCACTCAAGTCTTCTCCACACCCACCCGCCCGCCCCCCCCCCCCCGCCCGCCCCCGCCCCGCCCGCCCCCGCGCCGCCCCCCCCGCCGCCCCGCCCCCCCCCCCACCCCCCCCGCCCCCCCGCCCCGCCCGCCGCCGCCCCCCCCGACCCCCCGCCACCCCCCCCCCGCCCCCGCGCCCCCCCGCCGCGCCCCCCCCCCCCCCCCCCCCCCCCCCCCGCCCCCTCCCCCCCCCCCCCCCCCCCCCCCCCCCCCCCCCCCCCCCCACCCCCCCCACGCCCCCCCCCCCCCCCCCCCCCCCCCCCCCCCCCCCCCCCCCCCCCCCCCCCCCCCCCCCCCCCCCCCCCCCCCCCCCGGCCCACCCCCAGCCCCCCGCGCCCCCCCGCCCCGACGCCCCCGCCCCCCCGCCGCCCGCCCCCCCCGCGCCCCCCCGCCCCCCCCCCCCCCCCCCCCCCCCCCCCCCCCCCCCCCCCCCCCTCCCCCCCCTCGCCCCCCCCCCCCCCCCCCCCCCCGCGCGCCCCCGCCCCGCCCCGCGCGCGCCCCCGCGCCCCGCCGCCCCGCGCGCGCGCCCCCCCCGCGCGCGCGCCCCCCCCCCCCCCGCGCCGCCCCGCCCGCCCCCCCCCCCCCGCCCGCGCCCCGCGCCGCCCCGCCGCCCCCCGCGCGCCGCCCCGCCCCGCCCCCACCCCCCCCCGGTATCCAGAGTGTCCCTGTTGATCGTTGGCCACCAGAAAGAGTGCGGTTTACTCCGGGATGGATTGAGAACCGGGAATTGTGGACCCACTGTAGAACCTTGGAGCGGGCGGCACCAGGAACAAACCGACGGTTCGGAGGACCATTGCCTGGATCTGGTTGCTCTCTCAATGCCTCCAGGATGGTGTTATTAATCTCCCAAGAGAGGGCGCCTACTACACAACTCTTGGGACGGATTGAAGCATCTGGAGGATCAGGAGAGTCAGGAGAGTATAGCCTAGACAGAGCATCGGACTTTACATTCCTGGAGCCAGGGCGGAAGGTGAGGCAAAAGTCGAAGCGACAGAAGAACAGAGCCCACCTGGCCTGTCGGGAGTTCAGTCGCTTCGCCGACTGGATGTAGGAGAGATTCTTGTGGTCCGTCCAGAGCAGAAAAGGCTGCTTGCTGCCTTCGAGCCAGTGTCTCCACTCCTCTAGTGCCAACTTAACAGCCAGAAGGGAGCTGAGGTGAACAAGGACTTGAGTTTGATGAAAGCTCTGTTAGCCTCTGGAGTCCAACAGAACGTGATGTTGACGGAGGCGAGTCTGGAGAGAGGTGCAGCTACCTTACTGAAGTTCCGGATGAAGCAACGGTAAACGTTGGCAAATCCCAGAACCCTCTGGAGCTCCCTCCTTGTAGTTGGGACTGGCCACTCCACCACTGCCTCGATCTTTCCAGGGTCGGCCTCCACCTCGCCCTGGCTGATGATGTAGCCCAGGAAGCTGATCCGGTTCTGGTGGAACTCGCACTTCTCCGCCTTAACATAGAGTTCGTTCTCCAGCAGTCTCTGTAGGACCCTGTGGACATGGTTCTCGTGTTCCTCCTGATTCCTGGAGAAAGTCAGGAAGCCGTCTAAGTAGACAAAGACAAAGCGGTTAAGGAAGTCACGCAAGACATCGTTGACCATAGCCTGGAAACTGCTGGGGCGTTAGTGAGACCAGAAGGCATGACCAGATATTCAAAATGGCCCAATGGAGTGTTCAACGCTCGTCTTCCATTCATCCCCCGGGCGGATGCGGATCAGATGATAGGCGTTTCGAAGGTCAAGCTTGGTGAACAGGGTTGCCTCTTGGAGAGGTTCAAAAGCTGAGGTGAGAAGGGGTAATGGGCACTTGTTCTTGACCGTGATATTGTCTAACCCCCGAAAGTCTATGCAAGGTCGTCGCGACTTATCGTTCTTGCCTACAAAGAAGAACCCGGCACCCACAGGAGAAGAGGAGGGACGAATAATACCAGCAGGACGGGACAGATTGTAGAGGCGGCTGGAGGGTAGAGGAGCTCCAGGGAGCAGATCAATTGGGCGGTCGTAGGGTCGGTGGGGAGGAAGAGAGAGAGCCCTCTCTTTGCTGAAGACCCAACGCAGGTCGTGGTCAGTCTACAGATGCATCAGGGCAGACAACAGGATTTGGGGAAACAGAAGTTGAAGGTAGGGCAGGACACAGGCAGTTAGCGAGACAGTGCTGATCCCATTCAATACTCCTTCCCTTAGCCCAATCAATGTGTGGGTTGTGAGTACGTAGCCACGGGTAACCCAAAACCAGAGGTGTGGAAGGAGAGGATATTACCTTCACGGTGGTTTCCGGAGGTGATTAAAGTCACAAGGGGTGCTGTGACCGAGGAGATGATTTGTCCATTTAGAGCATAGGCAGTTAACGGTTCCTCTCGCGGCTCCAAGCAGAGTCCCAGATGGTCAGCTAGCTCCCGGTCCAAAAAGCTATCCTCCGCACCAGAATCAATGAGAGCCTGGAGAGGCAATGCCATAGAACTAACACAGAGCTTGGCGGGAGTTAGAAAACGACTCAAGGGTGGGGTTAGAGATGATTGCTGAGGACTCGTCAGGACCCCCAATCTCACTGACGAGCCTCCCAGTTTGGACGTACTGGGCAGTTGGGAATGCTATGCCCAGTCTTTCCACAATACACTCATTGGCCTGCACCTATCCGGCGCTGACGCTCCTCCGGAGAAAGTCTAGCACGACCCAGTTGCATGGGCTCCTCCTGAGAAGAGGTGCGCAAGGAGTTTTAAGCAGCAGCAGGTGAGTGGTGGTAATCAGTGATGATGAGAAACAGGAGCGGAGGTGAGTTGGCGGAAAACGGAAAGTAGGTCAACCACGCCCATCCAGGAAGACAGACAGACGGACGAGACGGGCGACGGGACGGGCAGACGGACGGGCAGACGGGCGGACGGGCGGACAGACGGACAGACAGACAGACAGACAGACAGACAGACAGACGGACAGACGAGGACAGACGGACAGACAGGACGGACGGACAGACGGACGGACAGACGACGACAGAAACAAAAGGAGAAGGAGATACCGCCACTCCTCACACAATAGCCTAGCATATATGGATATCTTAACCTGTAATCATTTGCCAATGTTTATGTATTACTCTCTAGAGTAACTAAACCTTGTCAGATAAATGTAGTACCAAGTACAATATTGCCTTTAAAATGTAGTGGAGTAAAGGTTTTGAGAAACATACATTAAAAATACTCAAATAAAGTACACAATCATACTTCCCTGCTTTCCACCTCTACTCCCACACTGACTCCTAATTTGACATTCTTCGTTAAATAAGAAGGGTTTATTTTGTGTACTGTGGAGATTCAGCACAGCTCAGGCTCGGTCACAGCTGGCTGGTCTTCGCTGCTGAACCCTGGCAGGCTTTCAGGCATTGTTTGAAGGGTTCAGATATATCATGAATAACGTGTTCTTCTTGTTCGTGTGTAGGTCGTACATCCGGATCGCATTACAGTCGGTTTAATCCCCTTTTGTTATTGGACTGTGCAGGCAGTGTTATCTAAGGGACACTCTGGACTACTGTCATGTTTACAGAGTTCCTGGGAACTGCTGAAAGGTCTCCTGGGAAATGTAGGAAAGCATTATTAAAGAGGCCCTGTTGTGCTTTTTGGGGGCGTTTCCCTTTCCTGTTGTGTGTTTTATATGTTTTTTGTGAATGTAAATAGTCTGCAAAGGCTACACGTCCCAAACTTCCCGACATCGCTGTCTTAACACTTACGCTCCTATACACCTGCTCATCAGCAGCAGAGGACTCTTTAAAGTAGAGACACTACGTACTGATATCCACCTGAACATCACCAGGAGAGGACTCTTTAAAGTAGAAACACTACATACTGATATACACCTGGACATCAGCAGGAGAGCACTCTTTAAAGTAGAGACACTGCATACTGATATACACCTGAACATCAGCAGGAGAGCACTCTTTAAAGTAGAGACACTACATACTGATATACACCTGAACATCAGCAGGAGAGGACTCTTTAAAGTAGAGACACTACATACTGATACACACCTGAACATCAGCAGGAGAGGACTCTTTAAAGTAGAGACACTACGTACTGATATACACCTGAACATCAGCAGGAGAGGACTCTTTAAAGTAGAGACACTACGTACTGATATCCACCTGAACATCAGCAGGAGAGGACTCTTTAAAGTAGAGACACTACATACTGATATACACCTGAACATCAGCAGGAGAGGACTCTTTAAAGCAGAGACACTACATACTGATATACACCTGAACATCAGCAGGAGAGGACTCTTTAAAGTAGAGACACTACATACTGATATACACCTGAACATCAGCAGGAGAGGACTCTTTAAAGCAGAGACACTACATACTGATATACACCTGAACATCAGCAGGAGAGGACTCTTTAAAGTAGAGACACTGCTTGATGCACAGAAGCAACAGGATGGAGGACTTGTTGTGAAAACAGGTTGGTGATATCTTATCAATGGAAACAGCGTCGCTACACAAGTCTGGAGATTAGCCGAGGGAAAGCAGCATTCCTCGTCCACATGAAAGTCACATGAGGAAATAAAAGGAAAGAGATTTATCCTATTAAC
Organism: Champsocephalus esox; assembly: GCA_036324585.1. Lineage (NCBI taxonomy): Eukaryota > Metazoa > Chordata > Actinopteri > Perciformes > Channichthyidae > Champsocephalus > Champsocephalus esox. The sequence goes on from CM070497.1 coordinate 37,141,736, forward strand.
CCTGCGCTGAAATGTGCACTCAGTGATGCTGCACTTTCTCTGATTGCATAGGCAGTAAATGTGTCGTATAGCTATAGGTGTGGGGCTGTTAGGAGAAGCTATGTAATGCTTTATGAAATAAAGCTCCTCCATCAGGGGGAAGGGGGGGCACGAGACTCCCCGTGTGTGCAATGCGTTTCCTTATTTAGGTCATAACTCACCGTCAGAGCAGATCATGAGACCGAGGCATCAGCGTCTGAGTGGCTAACCGCCTCCGCCAAACGCTTCCTGTGAAAGTCCTCGGGGGGAATTAAAGGGGAAAGAAGGAATATCATAACAGGAAATTAAAAAGGGTTGCTTAAAGTTAGCGTTCTGGGGAGTCGTATGAAGCTGGATGTCGCCTTGAAGACATTCTGAAGACAGATAGCAAGGCTGTAGGAGTCAAGCATGACATGTAGCAAGGTCCCTTACAGTTACATAGCAACCATCAGGTTACTTTACTTTCATATTTATTCACGTCCGTTTTAAATTGCATTTTGCTTCGCTTTCTTACCCGCTGTACACATACGAGGAGTTTGCTTTGGTATGTATGGTGCGTATAAGGATAAAGAAAGAAGAATACCAAGCATCAATGAATACAAATTGCACTTTTATAAAAGCTATTTTAAGAGTGTGAGAAAAGACGACAATCTTTACACAACATATATATGTATGAGCTCGGAGCTCCGTAAGACGAAGCTGTCTGACGCTCTCATATTTCCATATTCCTGCAGTAATGATACCGTAACGATAACGTTTCTGACGAACAGAAATATTGTCTTCTGGCATCGCTTCAACATGTTACGGGTGAAAATCTGCTTTTTGGTTTGAGGGCACACGCAGAGAGTACGAGGGCACAGCTGGTGTATTTATATACATATTTAAATATGCACAGCTCCATGATAACACTCGGCCATCTGTCGAGCTGTGACGGTATCCGGTGATTTTGTTTTATGTATTGTTTATCTCGTTGTATAAATAGCAGCTCTCCTGTTACCGGGTCCGACCATACCCTGCTGTCTAATTGCGCTATTTTTATATACTTTGCTAAACCTAAAGATGTTCCGGCAGCACTTTAATCGTTGGGCAGAGGAACACATCTGCTTCAAAGTAGTCAAATGTACTTGAGCTCGGTCTCATCTAATGGAATATGACAAATGCTAAATTCAAAGTGGAAAGCTGTCCCACTGCACACGTCCCCGCTGTGGACCGATACAGAACTTCTGACTTTAAGTGTTCATACTCAGATCCAGAGATGGCTGCAGTACACACGTCCTTTACTCGAGTAGAAGTACACACATCCTTTACTCGAGGAGAAGTGCACACATCCTTTACTCGAGTAGAAGTGCACACATCCTTTACTCGAGTAGAAGTGCACACATCCTTTACTCGAGTAGAAGTGCACACATCCTTTACTCGAGTAGAAGTGCACATCCTTTACTCGAGTAGAAGTGCACACATCCTTTACTCGAGTAGAAGTGCACACATCCTTTACTCGAGTAGAAGTGCACACATCCTTTACTCGAGTAGAAGTGCACACATCCTTTACTCGAGTAGAAGTGCACACATCCTTTACTCGAGTAGAAGTACACACATCCTTTACTCGAGTAGAAGTGCACACATCCTTTACTCGAGTAGAAGTGCACACATCCTTTACTCGAGTAGAAGTACACACATCCTTTACTCGAGTAGAAGTACACACATCCTTTACTCGAGGAGAAGTACACACATCCTTTACTCGAGTAGAAGTACACACATCCTTTACTCGAGGAGAAGTGCACACATCCTTTACTCGAGTAGAAGTGCACACATCCTTTACTCGAGTAGAAGTGCACACATCCTTTACTCGAGTAGAAGTACACACATCCTTTACTCGAGTAGAAGTACACACATCCTTTACTCGAGTAGAAGTACACACATCCTTTACTCGAGGAGAAGTACACACATCCTTTACTCGAGTAGAAGTACACACGTCCTTTACTCGAGTAGAAGTGCACACGTCCTTTACTCGAGTAGAAGTGCACACGTCCTTTACTCGAGTAGAAGTGCACACGTCCTTTACTCGAGTAGAAGTGCACACGTCCTTTACTCGAGTAGAAGTGCACACGTCCTTTACTCGAGTAGAAGTACACACGTCCTTTACTCGAGGAGAAGTACACACATCCTTTACTCGAGTAGAAGTACACACATCCTTTACTCGAGTAGAAGTACACACATCCTTTACTCGAGTAGAAGTACACACATCCTTTACTCGAGTAGAAGTGCACACATCCTTTACTCGAGTAGAAGTGCACACATCCTTTACTCGAGTAGAAGTACACACATCCTTTACTCGAGGAAAAGTACACACATCCTTTACTCGAGAGAAGTACACACATCCTTTACTCTAGTAGAAGTACACACATCCTTTACTCTAGTAGAAGTACAACATCCTTTACTCGAGTAGAAGTGCACACGTCCTTTACTCGAGTAGAAGTACACACATCCTTTACTCGAGTAGAAGTGCACACATCTTTACTCGAGTAGAAGTGCACACATCCTTTACTCGAGTAGAAGTACACACATCCTGTTACTCGAGGAGAAGTACACATCCTTTACTCGAGTAGAAGTACACACATCCTTTACTCGAGTAGAAGTACAGATACTGTGTTTAAAAATACTCTGGTGAAAGTAGAAGTACTACGTATTTGAGTTCAACATGTAAGAAGTAGAAAGTACAGGTATTTGTGTTCAACATGTAAGAAGTAGAAAGTACAGGTATTTGAGTTCAACATGTAAGAAGTAGAAAGTACAGGTATTTGAGTTCAACATGTGAGAAGTAGAAAGTACAGGTATTTGTGTTCAACATGTGAGAAGTAGAAAGTACAGGTATTTGAGTTCAACATGTGAGAAGTAGAAAGTACAGGTATTTGAGTTCAACATGTAAGAAGTAGAAAGTACAGGTATTTGAGTTCAACATGTAAGAAGTAGAAAGTACAGGTATTTGTGTTCAACATGTAAGAAGTAGAAAGTACAGGTATTTGGGTTCAACATGTAAGAAGTAGAAAGTACAGGTATTTGAGTTCAACATGTGAGAAGTAGAAAGTACAGGTATTTGAGTTCAACATGTAAGAAGTAGAAAGTACAGGTATTTGAGTTCAACATGTGAGAAGTAGAAAGTACAGGTATTTGTGTTCAACATGTGAGAAGTAGAAAGTACAGGTATTTGAGTTCAACATGTGAGAAGTAGAAAGTACAGGTATTTGAGTTCAACATGTGAGAAGTAGAAAGTACAGGTATTTGAGTTCAACATGTAAGAAGTAGAAAGTACAGGTATTTGAGTTCAACATGTGAGAAGTAGAAAGTACAGGTATTTGAGTTCAACATGTAAGAAGTAGAAAGTACAGGTATTTGTGTTCAACATGTGAGAAGTAGAAAGTACAGGTATTTGAGTTCAACATGTGAGAAGTAGAAAGTACAGGTATTTGGGTTCAACATGTAAGAAGTAGAAAGTACAGGTATTTGTGTTCAACATGTAAGAAGTAGAAAGTACAGGTATTTGAGTTCAACATGTAAGAAGTAGAAAGTACAGGTATTTGTGTTCAACATGTAAGAAGTAGAAAGTACAGGTATTTGTGTTCAACGTGTAAGAAGTAGAAAGTACAGGTATTTGGGTTCAACATGTGAGAAGTAGAAAGTACAGGTATTTGAGTTCAACATGTGAGAAGTAGAAAGTACAGGTATTTGAGTTCAACATGTGAGAAGTAGAAAGTACAGGTATTTGTGTTCAACATGTGAGAAGTAGAAAGTACAGGTATTTGGGTTCAACATGTGAGAAGTAGAAAGTACAGGTATTTGTGTTCAACATGTAAGAAGTAGAAAGTACAGGTATTTGAGTTCAACATGTGAGAAGTAGAAAGTACAGGTATTTGAGTTCAACATGTGAGAAGTAGAAAGTACAGGTATTTGGGTTCAACATGTAAGAAGTAGAAAGTACAGGTATTTGGGTTCAACATGTGAGAAGTAGAAAGTACAGGTATTTGTGTTCAACATGTGAGAAGTAGAAAGTACAGGTATTTGAGTTCAACATGTGAGAAGTAGAAAGTACAGGTATTTGTGTTCAACATGTGAGAAGTAGAAAGTACAGGTATTTGTGTTCAACATGTGAGAAGTAGAAAGTACAGGTATTTGAGTTCAACATGTAAGAAGTAGAAAGTACAGGTATTTGAGTTCAACATGTAGAAGTAGAAAGTACAGGTATTTGTGTTCAACATGTGAGAAGTAGAAAGTACAGGTATTTGGGTTCAACATGTGAGAAGTAGAAAGTACAGGTATTTGTGTTCAACATGTGAGAAGTAGAAAGTACAGGTATTTGAGTTCAACATGTAAGAAGTAGAAAGTACAGGTATTTGAGTTCAACATGTAAGAAGTAGAAAGTACAGGTATTTGAGTTCAACATGTAAGAAGTAGAAAGTACAGGTATTTGTGTTCAACATGTAAGAAGTCAAATTAAACGTCATAAAAATAAGTAGTACTGATACCAGAAATATGTACTTAAGTACAGTAACAAAGTATTTGTACTCCACTACTTCCTGCCTCACTCAGATCAGACTTCTTTGTTCGACATCTGAATGTGTCTTTTGTGTCTTTGTCCTTTCCTCAGGAGGCCTGTTCTTCGCCGAGCCGATGAGAGACAGTAAATATGTGACCATGATGGACCCGTTCCAGATCAAATATGGAAAAGTACCGACGGCCGCTCTGTCCCTGGCTTCGCTCATATCAGAGATTATGTGGGTAACGGGAACACTCATAGGATTAGGTAAGAATGTTTCTGTGTGTGGGCGTGATGCATCTGATACGGGGGATGTTGACCCTGGCAGCGGAGCAGCTGTTGATCGCTCTCTGCCAGCGCGTTGAGTGAAACACAAGCCTTCGTCTAATTGTATGCACAGTCTGAAATACCTCCATCACGGCGTAAGACGGGATCTTCAGTCACGCCGCAGCGATGTGGCGGCGTATAAATAAAACGCTTCCTCAGAATCAAACGGCGAGTCGAGGCTGCGAGACGCGAGGAATAAACGCAATCATGCTGTTGAATAAATTAACAGATATTAAAGAAGCCTTATCGCCTGGAGCGCCTCCATTAGACTCCTATTGGCTAGCGTTCCAACACATGGTGCGTGATAGGCTAAGGGGCGGGACATCTCTAGGCAGTTGACCAATCACAACGTGGTGTATTGAGGCATTGTGTTCTTAAGGGAAATCTGAACTGCACTTTCTCTGCTGTAATGTTTACAGTGTTCGCCTGAAAGTCTCTTTGGAAATGTAGGACACCACTTATTAACGAGGTTCCTCTCTGCTTATTGGGGTGTTTCATATCCTGTAGTGTTTTTATATTTTATTGTGTGCAATGTTTATGGTCTGCAAAGACTAAAGTCCCAAAGTGACAAAAGAAATAACATAATAAACATATTTAAAATTAAAATAATTAACTTAATTAATAATATAATAAATAAATGTTTTTTGTATACATTTAATATTAAAATAAAATACAAACAATTAAGTTTTTCTGGGTCTCTGGGTAGTGACTGATGTTCAGGTGATATACACCTGAACATCAGCAGGAGAGGACTCTTTAAAGTAGAGACACCTGCACATGAGAAGGATACGGCCCCTTTAAGAACTTCCTGTTAGAAGAAAGCAAGCAGTGAGTGTATCGGATGAATTGATAAGAGATTATATCATTTCAAAGACTGGAGGGTGTACACTGAAAGAGAAACAACTTCCCTTAGCAAACTATTTAAACAAGGATCAGCTAAGATACGATACGATAAGAATTGCTTGTCCTTAAAATCCTTTGTAGAAATCAAGATTGCTCTCATATTTGAACAGCATGCTAACTCACCTGTGAACAACACGGCTGTATTTCTGCCCAACTGGCGATTAAAAAAGCAGGTTTCCCTCTTGGGTTAATCCTTCTGGCTCCATAAACTTAGAAAGAAAATATATATTATTACATTATATCTTACTTATCTTATTTTAGAGGCACCTTGTGTCACATGGACTCAGGAGATTATTGATGAATTTGAGTAAATGTGGCCGCGTCTAACAGCGTGTGTACCAGTGGCATCACAACTGGACCTTCTGTAGACACACACGCGCCCCCCCGCCGCCGCCGTGCACCCCCCCCCACCGCCGCCATCATAATGTCCGTCTTGAAAAGGGTACTGACAACAATTCCTTAACAACATCATATTCACCTGTTGCCATTTCAACGTTAAAAACAATAACATTTCATATGAATTGCTTCGTCGCATTCATCTAGATCAGTGCTTCTCAAAGTGTGGTCCGCGGACCACCGATGGTCCGTGAGCGCCCCCTAGTGGTCCGTGAGTATATTGGTAACATTTCACATTTGAAATAAATAAATACATTTAAGTTTTCCGCACTCTCGCGGGAATATCTCCGCGATGGAGCGAGCTTAAGTTTCACTTTCGATTGCATGATACAGCCCAGCGCAACACCTTCGTCACACATGTTGCCACTTGTTTGTACCATGTTCACGCGATTTGTAATCTGTTCTAGAAAAACGATGTGCTTTTGGATATTTGTGGAGTTAGGTGGTCCGCGAGTGTTTTTTTATTGGTTAAGTGTCCTTGGTATGAAAAAGTTTGAGAAACACTGCTCTAGCTCCTCTGTCTCGAGCCAGTGAACTAGCGGGCCTTAGAGCACCTGGAACCGAGGGGAACTCTGAAAGAACACGCCCATTGGCTACAAATCAATATCTGATTGGTTGATCAAACCGTCAGTACAAACGTGCGCTCTCATTCAGAGCAACGGCCAGGGCCTTCGATCAAGGATGTAGAAAACCTTGGTGAAGGATATTCTACCCAGAGACCCAGAACAACTTAATTGTTTGTATTTTATTTTAATCTTAAATGTATACAAAAAACATTTATTTATTATATTATTAATTAAGTTAATTATTTTAATTTTAAATATGTTTTTTATGTTATTTCTTTTGTATTTTATCATATTTTAAACTCATGTGCAATGCCTTCTAAACATGCTGCAGTTTCCCGTTGTGGAATCATTCAATATAGTCTAATCTAAAGTCAAGGCTAGTCAACGAATAGTTTTGGTGATATGTCGCTGTTATAATCAACACACAATCAGTGTTTGAACACCAAAGTGTGTGTGTGTTCCAGGTGTCACCATGAGTGTGATCCTGAACTTGTCGTACACCGTGAGCATCTGGATCTCTGCTGCCGTGGCGATAACCTACACCCTGATGGGAGGGCTGTACTCTGTGGCGTACACCGACATCATCCAGCTCGTCCTCATCTTCATCAGCCTGGTGAGTTCCTGCTCACACATCACATTCAAAGCTTTCATTGTCAGAGTCAGAGTCAGAAACACCAGGTAGGTTTACACCAGGGGTGTCAAACTCAAGGCCCGGGGGCCAAATCCGGCCCGCGACTTCATTTTATGCGGCCCCCACAAGAGCTTGCAAAGAACGGTTACAGGCTGATTTATAGAAGCACACAAACTACATGTCCCACAATGCATCTCTCATTTGACTTTTTTCTCAGAATTAGACTTTTATTTCAAGATTTCACTTTCTTTCTTTTTAAATCATTTTGTGACATGCTCACTGAAGAGACTTGCATTATTTCCCTAGACTTCTGCTTTCAGACGTAGTTAATTATGAAGTTATTACCCTGTCCGATAATAATCCAATGCAGAGGCAATAACATTATTTTATATATATATAACATTTTTAATATATGCATTTTTATATAGTCTTGAAGTTACAACCGGCCCTTTAAGTGCAACCATAATGCTGATGTTGCCCGTGGTGAAATTGAGTTTGACGCCCCTGGTTTACACGTACGACGAGTTTGTATTAAGTATTTTGCGAGATGCTGCTCCGTTCATGGGACGCATGAGAGGAACAGATCAACATTTGAGCACATGATGAATACATAGAAACCAGTCAGTGTGTTAAATCCAGAGCTGTAGCTGGGAGGTGTTTAGCCAAATTCAGCATATAGACGGGAGGAAGAAGGAAACAGATATTTAAGCTCTGTTTAAAGTTTAAAAATAGTCCTAAACGAGCTTTAAAACCCTGTAATTAACATCTTGTGTCTCGCTTTTCTGCACAGAAAACCTAAAAACATCAATTTGAGGTTTTAGGCGGGGTTTTGTGTACTTCTTTACCGACATTACTGTATATTTGCATGTCCTGTTGCTCACCAGGAAAGAGTGACAGCACTCAACTACCCGTCAAACCGCAGGCCGTCATTTTTACTTTCTATTTGTGGTCGGATTAAAAGTGACATGTGTTAATGGAGGAGCTCTGGAGGTGTTGGTAGGTGTATTTTTAAACTTTGGAAAGATCGAAGCTATGCACCTGCTATGCTAAGCTTGGATGACGGAGCCATCAAAACCTGTCTTTCATTTTTCACGTTAAATGTTCTTCATTGAAGTTATTTTCAAGTGGTTTCTTTAGATATTTTGTTTGCATTTACTTCTATTTGAAAAAGAGTGTTAATGATCGTTTTATTTGTAAGTCTTTGTTATGATTTACGACACTTCTGGTTTTATGGTTTTCAGTTTAGTTACTTCCTGTTAGCATCACCACCGCTAAGCTAAAGGTGGCTAATGTTGGGCTATAAAGGAACTACAGCACGGTCACATGACTTCAGGTCACCACCACTAAGCTAAAGGAGGCTAATGTTGGGCTATAAAGGAACTACAGCACGGTCACATGACTTCACGTCACCACCGCTAAGCTAAAGGCGGCTAATGTTGGGCTATAGAGGAACTACAGCACGGTCACATGACTTCACGTCACCACCGCTAAGCTAAAGGTGGCTAATGTTGGGCTATAAAGGAACTACAGCACGGTCACATGACTTCACGTCACCACCGCTAAGCTAAAGGTGGCTAATGTTGGGCTATAAAGGAACTTCAGCACGGTCACATGACTTCAGGTCACCACCGCTAAGCTAAAGGAGGCTAATGTTGGGCTATAAAGGAACTACAGCACGGTCACATGACTTCACGTCACCACCGCTAAGCTAAAGGTGGCTAATGTTGGGCTATAAAGGAACTACAGCACGGTCACATGACTTCACGTCACCACCGCTAAGCTAAAGGTGGCTAATGTTGGGCTATAAAGGAACTACAGCACGGTCACATGACTTCACGTCACCACCGCTAAGCTAAAGGTGGCTAATGTTGGGCTATAAAGGAACTACAGCACGGTCACATGACTTCAGGTCACCACCGCTAAGCTAAAGGAGGCTAATGTTGGGCTATAAAGGAACTACAGCACGGTCACATGACTTCACGTCACCACCGCTAAGCTAAAGGTGGCTAATGTTGGGCTATAAAGGAACTACAGCACGGTCACATGACTTCAGGTCACCACCGCTAAGCTAAAGGAGGCTAATGTTGGGCTATAAAGGAACTACAGCACGGTCACATGACTTCACGTCACCACCGCTAAGCTAAAGGAGGCTAATGTTGGGCTATAAAGGAACTACAGCACGGTCACATGACTTCACGTCACCACCGCTAAGCTAAAGGAGGCTAATGTTGGGCTATAAAGGAACTACAGCACTTAGTTTAGTCGTCTCATTTAGACATTTGTTAACAACAATCTCTTTTTATTTCACCAGTGAAATACTGACGTATTTGATGTCGTTGAATAAAACTCTCTTCAGCTTGTGTTAACCACAGACCTTATTTCACGCTACCAACGGAAAAGATATAAAAAACCCCATTGAGTTCCAGACAAGGGAACAGGAAGTAGTAAACTGTTGACTCACTGTCAGTTTTAGGGCTCGTGTGACAGTACATTGTCCCAATAGGATGCGGTTAAACATGGTGTTAGACTCAGAGTTTCGACACACATGCGTTAACACGGATCCCTGTTCCCTTTAACACTCTGTGGTTCTGCTGCCACAGCCTTACTTGGTCTGGTATGAGCTGTAGCTTATGGAGGATTATGTCAGCCAACTTTGGGTAAATACTTTGGGATAATAAGGATTTACTGAGTCACTTCACTTCTCCACTTTCCTGCAGTTGTGGAAGGTTACAACAAAGTATTATCCCATTATCCCTCAGCAAAATGTTTATTTCATATTCTCTTTATGTAAGCAGCTTCACTCTTTTTGTTTTCAACTCTGCATTTTTGCTATTTTTATTGCTTTAAAGGATGTTTCAATCATCTGAAACGGTGTTGTTTTGAAGTACATCTATTTGTTGTTCAGCCATTATCTCAAGAAAACTCTTAGATGGCTCAGTTTGGATACTAACGTGTGTGTGTGTGTGTGTGTGTGTGTGTGTCTGTCTGTCTGTCTGTCTGTCTGTCTGTCTGTCTGTCTGTCTGTGTGTGTGTGCTGTGTCTGTCTGTCTGTCTGTCTGTCTGTCTGTCTGTCTGTCTGTCTGTGTGTGTGTGTGTGCTGTGTCTGTCTGTCTGTATGTCTGTCTGTCTGTCTGTCTGTCTGTCTGTCTGTCTGTCTGTCTGTCTGTCTGTCTGTCTGTCTGTCTGTCTGTCTGTCTGTCTGTGTGTGTGTGTGTGTGTGCTGTGTCTGTCTGTCTGTCTGTCTGTCTGTCTGTCTGTCTGTCTGTGTGTGTGTGCTGTGTCTGTCTGTCTGTCTGTCTGTCTGTCTGTCTGTCTGTCTGTCTGTCTGTCTGCCTGTGCGTGTGCGTGTGTGTGTGTGTGTGTGTGGGAATTCATCTGTGTTTATTTGGTACATTAGACCAGACTGGCATCCTCTGCAGGTACCATCATCTGCATTATGCATGCTTCCATAGACGCCAGCTGTGTTCTAAAACACTAAAGTACAAGTCAATAAATAAACCATTTGGGTGAATTGAGTGAGGAACAAATAGCTATGTTATTTTAAGATTAACGTCACTTCACCATGGGCAGCCAAACCCTCTTAGACTGTGCAGAACGAAGAGCTTATTCAGACAAATAAACCACTGTGGATATTGCAATAAACCTGCTTTATATTATAGTACAATGTGCACATTTCAATGCAAGTAATCTGCCACTACAGCACGATCGCATTCCATTTTTTTTGTAAAACACACTTTTATTTAATCTTAAAATAAACCCGATTGCCTCTTGGTTCAATAAAAGTACACAGATTTTATTAAAAAGCCATATTCATTTAAGTGGTGGTCTTACACGAGGGTCTTTCAACAAGACCTACAAGCCTTCAGGTAGAGCTGGCATTTTATGGTTTTAATTTGAATGTATTTTTATTGTCTTTCGTTGTATTTTATTTTTGTTTTATTTCTATTTGTATTCCACACACTATCTGGTCTGCTCATGTTGCTGTAACTCCATCGTATACAAAGTTGTTGTTGGTTTTTAAAGTGGATAACATCACATCACAAGTCTTTACACTTTTATTTCATTTTGATTTAACTTGTATTTAACCAGATAAAAGCATTGAGATAAAATCTAATCTGCAATGCTGACCTGGCCAAGAAGGCAGCAACGTTACACATAATTACACATAACACAGACATATAAAATACACAACTAAGTAAACGAAAAGACGTCACTACATTGAGCACATTAGGACAGTAAGAAAGGTGCACTACTTATTACTTCAAGAGCAGCTGGTGGCCTCAGTTTGAGGCTCGATTGAAGGTCATTCCAAGACCAAGGACCAGAATACAAAAGACTCCTTTCCCCAGCCTCAAAGCGACTTACAAAAAGTGCGTTCGACCAAGAAGAAACAAACTTGAAGAAAACAGAATCATAAAGTACATCAGGTTTCTAAGAGCCAAAACATTTCAAGTGCTACTCAACTGGCTTTAGAGGAGCCAGTTCTTTGTTAGTATATAAGTGCTTTGTTAGTAATTGAGTGGAGTCGAAAGAGATGAGTTTTCAGTCTGCGCTGGAAGATGTGTGAGCTTTCTGATATGTATCGCAGTACAGCATGGTGGAGTGGGTCAAGCTTGGCCAAAACAGTGGGACAGGCACATCTGTAGATTCACATCAAATCAAATCAAGTTTTATTTATATAGCACATTTATAAACGATGTCTGGTGGAGCCAAAGTGCTGTACATATAATAAAACTAGCCTACAGTAGAAACACTTTACAGCAAATACAACAGCACAGATTATTCAGAATATCAGTATGAGAAAAACAACACCCTCTGTCCTTAGACACTCTGTCCTTAGACCCTCTGTCCTCAGACCCTCTGTCCTTAGACCCTCTGTCCTTAGACCCTCTGTCCTTTGACCATCTGTCCTTAGTCCCTCTGTCCTTAGACCCTCTGTCCTTAGACCCTCTGTCCTTTGACCCTCTGTCCTCAGACCCTCTGTCCTTAGACCCTCTGTCCTTAGGCCCTCACATCGTACAAGGAAAAACTTCCAGAGAAAACCCACAGTTTAAAGGGGAACATGGGAGAAACCTCAGGGAGAGCAGCAGAGGAGGGATCCCTCTCCCAGACGGTATCACCGCAGTCCAGCTGGGACAGGAATGAGCCAGAGACCAACCTTTTACGGGATGAAGTTGAAAAACAACATTTCAATCTGTAAAGGAAGCCAAGAGTGAATTTCAATTTCTTAGTTAGAACTTCAATGCGCTGTTTGAAGTTCAGATTACTGTCCAACCAAAAGCCCAGATATTTGTATGTTTCGACAAACTCAACAGAGACGCCATCAAGGGTGTCAATGGAGAGGCAAGAGGACGCTGACTTGGGAGAAAAAAGCATTGCTTTGGTTTCCTTAGTGTTCAAAAGCAGTTTGGAATCAAGAAGTGCATGCTGCAGCGTGATAACATCAGTTTTTAAATTGGAAACGGCCATATCCAGAGAAGGAGCACATGAGTATACAATAGTGTCATCAGCATACATAAGATAGGTAGAAAATTGCATCTGATTACAAATATTGTTTACAAGCAAGGGCCCCAACATAGAGCCCTGTGGAACTCCCTTCTCCAAGGTGACAGGGTCAGAGACAGTACTACCCAGCCTGACGCATTGAGTACGGTCGGTTAGATAACTCTGAAACCAGCAAATGGCATTATGACCGAAACGAGACACCAACATAACATCAGACATCATGTGGTGATCTACAGAGTCACATGCTTTGGCCAGGTCAATAAACAATGCAACACAAAGAGATGTGTTATCCAAAGCAGCCTTAATATCGTCTAAGACTTTCAGACTGGCAGTCACAGCACTGTGCTTTGATCTGAATCCAGATTGCATAGGGTTAAGGATGTTGTGTGAATTTAAAAAGAGCTTTAGCTGAGTAGAAACAAGGGACTCAAGAATCTTTTATAACGCAGAAAGATTTGAGATAGGACGATATTTATTCAACTCTGTGGGATCATCAGCTTTCAAGAGGGGCGGTACCAGAGCTTGCTTCCACACAGCTGGCAGTGTGTGAGTGGACAGGGAGAGATACAAAATATCAGTAACTGGTTGAGCTATAATCTGAGCTGCAATTTTTAGAAAGGATCGAGGTCGTCTGGCCCGGCAGACTTTTTAGGATCAATTGAGTGAAAATCGTGTACGACTTCAGAGACCGAGAAAGAAGCTAAATCAAAAACAGGGGAGTTTATTGGCTTCCTGTGTGTCAAAGAATTGATTTCTAAATATTGCTGCTGGTTTCTAAACTTTTAAAGCTTTGAAAGGTTTAGGCCCAAAATACATTTCTGCTAAATGATGAACCATCCAGATCTCTCAGGTCCTCTTGCATGTTTGCCACTGCTTTTAATTGAACTATTCACATCTCACACTGCACTGTAACTTTTCATGTTTCATGTTTCATTCATGTTTTATTATCTTTGCTTTTAAATGTAAATGCCATTTTATAGATTCAAGATTCAAGGCTTTTATTGTCATTTGTACATAGCTACAGTGTATATGTCAATTAAAATCTTAGGTCACAGGCTCCTCCAACAGTGCAACACAATAAAACAGATAAAATATAATATATAATATAAATAGTGCAGGATAGTCTATATACAAGTAATTGGAATATTGATATATATATAAGTTGCTTAATGCTCTGAATGTCTTTCATTTTTCTAAAGCACTTTGAATTGCCTTGTGTTGAAAGGTGCTATATAAATAAACATGCCTTACCTTGCCTTAATCTGTAAAGCCAACTTTTTTATATTGGGCTATACATTAAAGTTTGATTTGACTTGATGATGTGATTATTTCTGTCTCCTCAGTGGCTGTGCGTCCCCTTCGCTCTGACGGGTCCGGCAGTCACAGATATCACAAAGACCGCCTACAACTACACCTTCCAGAACCCGTGGGTAGGAACTCTGGAGGCCGACAGAGCCTGGATGTGGATCGATAACTTTCTACTTCTGGTAAGATATGGATTTTCATGGGAGAGTCATCAGAGGGGTGTGGGGAGGATGTATTTTAGGTAGACCAAACCGGAATTTAGTAACAAAAGGGCTACCTTGAAGAGAGCTATGGGATTTTTCTGTTAGATATCAGTGTATTGCAGAAAATAATCTTAATGGCAAACAAACGTTTATGATACCTACATTTTTTATTCAGCTGGATAATATCCACATAAAGGTATATAATATCGCTATTAAGGAACTACATCACGGTCACATATCTTCACGTCACCACCGCTAAGCTAAAGGCGGCTAATGTTGGGCTATAAAGGAACTACAACACGGTCACATGACTTCACGTCACCACTGCTAAGCTAAAGGCGGCTAATGTTGGGCTATAAAGGAACTACAGCACGGTCACATGACTTCACGTCACCACTGCTAAGCTAAAGGCGGCTAATGTTGGCCTATAAAGGAACTATAGCACGGTCACATGACTTCACGTCACCACCGCTAAGCTAAAGGTGGCTAATGTTGGGCTATAAAGGAACTACAGCACGGTCACATGACTTCACGTCACCACCGCTAAGCTAAAGGTGGCTAATGTTGGGCTATAAAGGAACTACAGCACAGTCACATGACTTCACGTCACCACCGCTAAGCTAAAGGCGGCTAATGTTGGGCTATAAAGGAACTACAGCACGGTCACATGACTTCACGTCACCACTGCTAAGCTAAAGGCGGCTAATGTTGGCCTATAAAGGAACTATAGCACGGTCACATGACTTCACGTCACCACCGCTAAGCTAAAGGTGGCTAATGTTGGGCTAAAAGGAACTACAGCATGGTCACATGACTTCACGTCACCACCGCTAAGCTAAAGGTGGCTAATGTTGGGTGTGATGACGTTTAATCGTCTCATTTAGACACTTGTTAGCAACCTCTGTTTTTGTATCCACCAGTGGGGTATTTACTGATGTATTTTATGTCGTAGAACAAAAGGTTCAAATATCTTCAGCTTGTGTTAACCACAGACATTATGTCAGGCTAACGACCAAATACCGAGTAGTAAAATGCTGAGTCATTCCCAGGTTTTAGGACTCATTACTCCACCACTCAAAACGCAATGTAGGAACAAATGCCCTCTTATTTTTGTTCCTTAAGGACCTATATACTGTTCTTAAGTCGTGTTTTGACCGCATGTTTACAGCTCTGCTCGACACCATTTTCTGTACCCTGTACTTTTCTCTATTTTGATCTACACTGAGGACAGAACACCCTCAGTGTAGGTGGGGTAATCAGCTGTTCCCTCGAAGCACCGGCCCTTGAAATTACTGTGTAAAAGGAACTCTTGTCTTCCCCTCGTCAATTGTAAGGTGTGGTGTACATTGCGGCTCTGCCCCCGGCCTTTTAACTTTCACTTGGTCGAGTGAATTTGAAAAATCCAGTCGCAATGGATGATAGATTTCTGCGAGGTATCCAGGGGACGTTTTTGTCTGAAAAGCACAGTTTCAACGACTGTCATCTAATAAAGACATGGTTTGAGCTGAATATCCTTTGACGGACAGGTGACTAATCACTCTCCGACCAATCAGTGGTCCGCTATGATTTAATTTCACTTCCTAGTATCGGATCAGCATCCATGGATTAGTTAGCTTGGACCCTTGAGATGCTACTAAAAATAGTCATTTAGTGTCTCTACTATTAGTGTCTATTTTATTTCGATTTGAGATGTTTACATTCTGGATTGTTTATTTCTAGTCTTAAATGTATCTACTGTGCAATGCCTTGTCTTTGTATGCTGCTGCAACACAAACATTTCCCAAATTAGGATCAATAGTACTTATTATCTTATTTTATCTTACTGGGACATGTCTCCACGCTTTAATGTTCAAAAAGCTCTTTATTTTTCTCATACTGCCTGTGCTGCAGCACCTCTTTTCACCCTCTGTCTGAAACCAGAGCCCGGTCAGCCACAATTGGTTAGCTGGTCGGCTCTGTTCTGATTGGTCAACCGCTTAGAGATGTCCCGCCCCCACACATCACAAACAATGTGTCGGAGCGCTACCCAATAGGAGAGCGAGTATTCCATAGCGATGTCACTGTGTTCTGGAACTTAGGGATTTGTAGCCTTTGCAGACCATTTACATGCACTAAAACCTATAGATAAGCTCTCTGTCTACCGGGCCATGTTCGTTCCTCCCCTCACCTACGGTCATGAAGGATGGGTCGTGACCCAAAGAACGAGATCGTGGATACAAGCGGCCGAGATGGGTTTTCTCCGCAGGGTGGCTGGCGTCTCCCTTAGGGATAAGGTGAGAAGTTCGGTCATCAGGGAGGGACTCGGAGTTGAGCCTCCTTCGCGTCGAAAGGAGCCAGTTGAGGTGGTTCGGGCACCTAGTTAGGATGCCACCTGGGCGCCTCCCTAGGGAGGTGTTCCAGGCACGTCCAGCTGGGAGGAGACCAAGGGGTAGACCTAGGACCAGGTGGAGGGACTATATCTCTTCTGGCCTGGGAGCGCCTTGGGACCCCCCAGTCAGAGCTGGTTGATGAGGGGGAAGGGACGTTTGGGGCTCTCTCTCTTGGGCGAGTGCGAGTGGATGTGGTCCATCGTGCATGCCCTTATATAAAGTTTAGGAAGGTTACATTAAACTAATAATAAGTATCGGCCATGCACCGGTCATTATGAGCACATTCACTATGTAGCGCACTTTAAGTGGTTTTGTTCCAATGTGTGTTAAAGGTGACATTTTAAGTTTGTTCAAGGACGTCCTCTGCCCCGCTGCTGTATCACATCATGGGCTGCACATCGAGTTTCAGACCTGGACCGGATCCAAAGTAGCTTTTCCACAGATCATATCTCCCTTTATTCGATAGCCTGTGATCGCTCTTGTGCAACTAGGCTGACCGCACTGCAGGTGCAACTCAAACATCGTCCTCGGGGTCATGTTTGCTCAGAACCTGCAGAAATGTGAATTCCTCCACTTGAAGTAGTCGGGACTTTTTAAAGATGGCTTAAATTAA
>CM070497.1:37164102-37174102 GCA_036324585.1 Champsocephalus esox
ATCGGCATGTTGCTGCGGGTGTTGAGCGGCGAACCCCTGCTTAGAATCCCCGCTCTAATCAAGTTCCCAGGCGGCATGGAGGTGGACGGCGTTTTCATCCAGGGCGCTCCGGTGAGAACCATCTGCATGCTGTCCGCCTTGGCGTCCATTTTGCTGTTCTCGTACCTGTTCTCCGTGCTCTTCAACAAGGACTGGGTCCCGGAGCGCTGGGACGTGTTTAACGTGAAGGCGCAGTACTCGATACAAACACAAGACGAGGGGAAGTCCGACATTAAGGAGGACATTAAGGACGAGACCCCGAAGGAACAGAATGAGAACACTGAGGCGTGTGAACCTATGTTAGAGTCGGCATGTTAAAGTAGGAATGTTCATTTAAAAAACATATTTTATACCATTTTAAAGACTGGTTTAAGAACAACTATTAAATGTGAAACTACATTATTTTAAAAGTACAGTATATTTTGAATTTTTTGTATACTTTTATATACAGTACAAGTGGGAGAAAACACGCACCAATGTTCTTTTACGTTATATTGAGAGCTTTGCATTTTCTTTGCCTTTTTATTTAATTGATTGTATGACAATTAAGACCCGGGCACTAACAAGTAAGGACACCACCTCCTCGAGGAGGCCCACAGGCGACAGGCAAACTACACACACACTTACATTAGGTGCAGAAACGATCAAATGTAAAAACACAACAGTTCCTCGTGAAGAAACATCTCCAGCAGCTTGAGGAGACATGGCAGCGTTTAGAGAACATCCAGCAGCTTGAGGAGACATGGCAGCGTTTAGAGAACACTCAGCAGCTTGAGGAGACATGGCAGCGTTTAGAGAACATCCAGCAGCTTGAGGAGACATGGCAGCGTTTAGAGAACATCCAGCAGCTTGAGGAGACATGGCAGCGTTTAGAGAACACTCAGCAGCTTGAGGAGACATGGCAGCGTTTAGAGAACATCCAGCAGCTTGAGGAGACATGGCAGCGTTTAGAGAACATCCAGCAGCTTGAGGAGACATGGCAGCGTTTAGAGAACATCCAGCAGCTTGAGGAGACATGGCAGCGTTTAGAGAACACTCAGCAGCTTGAGGAGACATGGCAGCGTTTAGAGAACATCCAGCAGCTTGAGGAGACATGGCAGCGTTTAGAGAACACTCAGCAGCTTGAGGAGACATGGCAGCGTTTAGAGAACATCCAGCAGCTTGAGGAGACATGGCAGCGTTTAGAGAACATCCAGCAGCTTGAGGAGACATGGCAGCGTTTAGAGAACATCCAGCAGCTTGAGGAGACATGGCAGCGTTTAGAGAACATCCAGCAGCTTGAGGAGACATGGCAGCATCTAGAGGACAGTCGGCACCTTGAGGAGACATGGCAGCGTCTACTAAAAGCTGCAGAAACCAAGCGGTCCTACGGCGCTGGTTATCAACTCGGTAAATCAACCCCGGGTTCCTCTGTCCGGCTGAGAGCGCGTTCACGTGAAAGGGGCGGGGTTAGCAACATTCGACCAATCACAAACGGGAGAAGTGTACTGACAGCGCAGCGTCATAGTTCATTAATGAAAAGTAAGCTATCATGTTAGACACATATGAAGAAGTTAAACTTTAAAAATGTCTTAAAAATATAATTTTAGTGTCCCCTGGTCTCCCAGCTGTGTGCGTCACTCTTTAGTGTCCCCTGGTCTCCCAGCTGTGTGCGTCACTCTTTAGTGTCCCCTGGTCTCCCAGCTGTGTGCGTCACTCTTTAGTGTCCCCTGGTCTCCCAGCTGTGTGCGTCACTCTTTAGTGTCCCCTGGTCTCCAGCTGTGTGCGTCACTCTTTAGTGTCCCCTGGTCTCCCAGCTGTGTGCGTCACTCTTTAGTGTCCCCTGGTCTCCCAGCTGTGTGCGTCACTCTTTAGTGTCCCCTGGTCTCCAGCTGTGTGCGTCACTCTTTAGTGTCCCCTGGTCTCCAGCTGTGTGCGTCACTCTTTAGCGTCCCCTGGCCTCCCAGCTGTGTGCCTCACTCTTTAGTGTCCCCTGGTCTCCAGCTGTGTGCGTCACTCTTTAGTGTCCCCTGGTCTCCCAGCTGTGTGCCTCACTCTTTAGTGTCCCCTGGTCTCCCAGCTGTGTGCGTCACTCTTTAGCGTCCCCTGGCCTCCCAGCTGTGTGCGTCACTCTTTAGCGTCCCCTGGCCTCCCAGCTGTGTGCGTCACTCTTTAGTGTCCCCTGGTCTCCAGCTGTGGTGGACGGCCGGGTGGACGGGCCGTTAGCAGACGCTGCCATGTCTCCTCAAGCGGCTGAACGCTCTCTCGTCGCTGCAGGTGTCCTCAAGCTGCTGGAGAGGTTTCTTCGTGAGGAACCTTTGGGTTTTTATATCTGCATCCTTTCTGATACGACAGCGTTGTTTCTCCTAATTTATTTCGTGTCGTAGTAGCTCGTTAGCACTCCACCATGACCTGGAATGCAATACTCACGATTGTTTCACGTGTTTTCAACATTTTCCGTCTGAACCGTAACTCCAAAGTGCTGCTGATGATTGTACTGTAGCTCCTCCTTTCTTTGTCAGATGTCACATGTGAAGGAGGCGGAGGGTTGATAAACGTGTGTTCACAAACCAATCATCCAATGGGAGCCAGTTATTTGTTTGGAGCCTTTTATTTCCTGTGAGTCCTTATCTTAGGAGTCTTTGGGCTTCGTAGGAAACCTTTGAAGGCCCTGTGGTTACCGTGGAGACCTAAAAGAAAACAAGGACTCGGAACTTAATATTAAAAGACAAACATTAACAAGACGCCGCTTCACTGCACGGGGCTCTTTGAATTACCGAAGAAAAATATTAATAAAGTGACTCAACACGAGGCTCGCTGACCTTTTTGGGCCCCTGGAAGCTGCCTGCGGGGTCTATGAGATAAGTCCTTTATGCTTTATACAAAAAGAAGTTCCACTTTATTTACAGCAGGGGTCAGACTCAAACACACAGTGGGCCAAATTAAAGAAATGGGTGCTCGTGGAGGGCCGGACTGGTTCAATGTTTACTGCAGAACTTATTGAAATGAACTTACTGCACATTTTGAACCTGGAACTAACGAAGCTTAAATTACTGCCTATAAAAACAACATTTAATAATCAGCTGCATTCATTTCTCACGCTCTATCTGCAGCTCTCCAGGTCACTCTCAGGCTCATCTGCAGCTTCTCCAGAGTCACTTCTCATGAGTACATTTCCCCACAGGCCGACAACAGCTTCAACAAAACTATCCCCTCAGAGAGAAACCAAACATGCCCTGCTGTCGTGAGAGAGAAAGAGCAGAAGGAAGCATCCTTTGAAGTCAGGTTGCTGCTCTGAGATGCTAGCTCAGACACTTGGCGTCTCATCTCGGGGGCAAGGTCATCAATGTTTGGGCTCAGGGTCATCAATGTTTGGGCTCAGGGTCATCAATGTTTGGGCTCAAGGTCATCAATGTTTGGGCTCCGGCTCTGAGCGGAGGAGACCCTCAGGATGGAGGGAAGGTGCAATATACCGGCGGATTTAACAGGAATTAGAAATTATCCTGCGGGCTGAAAATAAATCCACCACGGCCCTGATTTGGCCCCCGGACCTCGGGTTTGACACCTGTGGTTTAGAGCATTTTAAACCGAGCCGTGAGCAGTGAGAGGTTCATTCTGCGGAACTGATACGCAGTAATTAAAGTGCTGCTTTAAAAAAAGGAAAAGAAACCCCAGCGAGGCCGGCAGATTACACGCTGGTGAACTCGGCGCGCAGCAAAGCAGATTACAGAAGCCTGGCGTTCAGAATCGTCCCAAGGAGACGCACTTCTCGTGTCCTTTACTTTCCTTTGCACACGTGTGTTATCGTTTTACCGTCCGGACGTATTGTCCATATAATCCAGTGTGTTGTCGTGCACGGGGAACGCCCACATACAGCATTGGAACACACACTCACTGTGAAGCAGCAACACCTGGATGTGGATGTCCAGGTATGTGGTCGTTAGGGGACGGTCGTTAGGGGACGGAGACCCTCACGTCTCTGGGGGGATTCAGGGAGAGACGACACGGAGGGATTAACGGGGTTATCTCCCTGATGGATGTCACTCTGGGTAACGGCTCCCGAAGCTCAGCTCGAGAGATAATAATACGCAATGAAAAAGTGTGTGTGTGTGTGTGTGTGTGTGTCAATCAATGTTTATTTATAGCCCAATATCACATTTGTCTCAGTGGACTTCACAGTATGTAGAATATCAGTATGACAATACGACACCCTCTGTCCTCAGACCCTCTGTCCTCAGACCCTCTGTCCTTAGACCCTCTGTCCTCAGACCCTCTGTCCTTAGACCCTCTGTCCTCAGACCCTCTGTCCTCAGACCCTCTGTCCTTAGACCCTCTGTCCTCAGACCCTCTGTCCTTAGACCTTCTGTCCTCAGACCCTCTGTCCTTAGACCTTCTGTCCTCAGACACTCTGTCCTTAGACCCTCTGTCCTCAGACCCTCTGTCCTCAGACCCTCTATCCTCTAGTTAGGAATTAGGATATTCTGTACAAACTGTACACTTGTACTGTGTGTGTGTGTGTGTGTGTGTGTGTGTGTGTGTGTGTGTGTGTGCTGTGTGTGTGTGCAGGGACGTGCACAGGCATTTGGAGGGGCTATTGCTCTAAACTGGAAACAGGGCCTCCCCCCCAGAAAAAAAGACCTTAGTAATTATAATTATAAATAATTTAAAATAATAATAATAATAATACAATTCAAGATGGATACAAATATGAACGCTAACATACTGGGATTTCCCTTTAAGCGTTCACACACCCCACTGAAAAATACAAAGTGGAACCCAGTCTTCACTCCTGGCATCACTGAACACTTAATGTGTTAATATGCAATTAATTACAACTCATAACTGTCTGTCTGTACACGTGTGTGTGTGTGTGTGTGTGTGTGTGTCGGGTCGTGGATATCATGTTGTATGAAAGCCGTCTCTCTCTGCGGCACACGGCTTAGTCTGCTTCAGCTCGTGACGACACGGACTTCCGCCTTCTGCTTGATAAATCAACATGGAGGCCGAGAGGCATGCGGTGACAGATGTCGAGGTGACTGGTGTGTGTGTGTGTGTGTGTGTGTGTGTGTGTGTGTGTGTGTGTGTGTGTGTGTGTGTGTGTGTGGGGTGTGTGTGTGAGTGAGTGTGTGAGTGTGTGTGTGTGGGGGGGGTGGTGTGTGTGGTGAGTGTGTGTGTGTGTGGGAGGGGTGAGTGTGAGTGGTGGAGTGAGTGTGGTGTGTGTGTGTGCGTAACTGCGTGCATGTGTGTGTGTGTGTGGGGGGGGGTGAGTGTGTGTGTGTGTGGGAACAATCGCCAGAGGACACAGTAACACGGCGATAAAGGTCTTCTATAATAAGACTGCATGTGGCATCCAGAGGGACTACTTCCTGCGTCCTTGCTTTGATGCTCAGGGTGGTGATGAGGCTCAGGGATATCAGAAGCATGCAGCAGTGATAAATCACAGCGCATACACAGTGCGAGTGGTTTATGGTTTGAGTGAAAGCGCTTTAGAGTTTCATAAATCTGGTGGCAGAGGTTTTATCGTTCTATCGTCCGCTTGGCCATCAGTTCAAACGAGAAGCGGTCTCAGCGAAGGAAGGGTTAATGCCGCAGGACGTGCGGGTCGTGGATCTGCCCTACTGCGCGTTACACGCTCTGCTTCTCAACAGACGGAAAGAGGACATTAAAGGTGTTCTGTCTGCTTTGTGGAAAACACAAACAAAATCTAATGAATAGAAAATATGAAAATAATAATAAATACAAACCTACGAGAAACACCGACATCGGTTACATCCCGTCCTCTCTCCATATCTGATTACAAGGGGAACGACTTTCCCAATGAGTGTTTCAGGAGGGAAGCGAGTAAATAAAGTACTTGTGTGTGTACTTGATGTAGTGCAGGACACGTCTCCCTGTGGCATGAGGGGAAGTGGAAGTACACATGGCACAGAAAGGAAATACTCAGGTGAAGTACGAGTACCCTTACATTTGACTCAAGCAGTTTCATCACAAAGAATGGCTTTAGGTTTTAGACCAGACTAAACTGTGTGTGTGTGTGTGTGTGTGTGTGTGTGCGTGCGTGTGTGTGTGTGTTTAATATCTCCCTTTGTCTGTTGGGTTGATTATAATAAATACCTTTCTTTACATCGTGTCCTTTAAGTATTTGGTCTGACTCCATTTCCTCCAGTGGATTAATTGAAGTAGGTTAAAAGAGAGAGAGAGAGAGAGAGAGAGAGAGGAGAGAGAGAGAGAGAGTAGAGAGAGAGAGAGAGAGAGAGAGAGAGAGTTAGAGAGAGAGAGAGAGAGAGAGAGTTAGAGAGAGAGCGAGAGAGAGTGAGGAGAGAGTTAGAGAGAGAGAGCGAGAGAGATTAGAGAGAGAGAGTTAGAGAGAGAGTGAGAGAGAGAGTTAGAGAGAGAGAGAGTAGAGAGCGAGAGAGTTAGAGAGCGAGAGAGAGAGAGTTAGAGTTAGAGAGAGAGAGTTAGAGAGAGAGTGAGAGAGAGAGAGAGAGAGAGTTAGAGAGCGAGAGAGAGTGAGAGAGAGAGTTAGAAGAGAGACGAGAGTTAGAGAGAGAGAGAGTTAGAGAGAGAGAGTGAGAGAGAGAGAGAGAGTTAGAGAGAGAGAGTTAGAGAGAGAGCGAGAGAGTTAGAGAGAGAGAGTTAGAGAGAGAGAGTGAGAGAGAGAGAGAGTAGAGAGAGAGAGAGTTAGAGAGAGAGAGTTAGGGCGAGAGTTAGAGAGAGAGGAGAGTGAGAGAGAGAGAGTGTAGAGAGAGAGAGAGAGAGAGAGAGAGAGAAGTGGTGACACCTGCTGGTCAAACAGAGAACATCACTTTATATCAGAGGTGGGAAGTAACCAAGTACATTTACTCAAGTACAATTTTGAGGTACTTGTACTTTACTTGAGTATTTCCATTTTGTCGTTGTACTTCTACTGCACTACATGTATTTAGTATCTTTAGTTACTTCTCAGATGAAGGATGGTAAATATAACCAAGTGTTGAATCAGACTTCAGTTCCACCTGGAGTGAATCCACCAGCTACCCTGCAGTCTACAAAGTACTTCAGACTAGCTGCACCTCCACCAGCTACCCTGCAGTCTACAAAGTACTTCAGACTAGCTGCACCTCCACCAGCTACCCTGCAGTCTACAAAGTACTTCAGACTAGCTGCACCTCCACCAGCTACCCTGCAGTCTACAAAGTACTTCAGACAAGCTGCACCTCCACCAGCTACCCTGCAGTCTACAAAGTACTTCAGACTAGCTGCACCTCCACCAGCTACCCTGCAGTCTACAAAGTACTTCAGACTAGCTGCACCTCCACCAGCTACCCTGCAGTCTACAAAGTACTTCAGACTAGCTGCACCTTCACCACTACTTTTACTCAAGAACAAGATCTGAGTACTTCTACTTTTACTCAAGTACAAGATCTGAGTACTTCTACTTTTACTCAAGTACAAGATCTGAGTACTTCTACTTTTACTCAAGTACAAATCTGAGTACTTCTACTTCTACTCAAGTACAAGATCTGAGTACTTCTACTTTTACTCAAGTACAAGATCTGAGTACTTCTACTTCTACTCAAGTACAAGATCTGAGTACTTCTACTTTTACTCAAGTACACAATCTGAGTACTTCTACTTTTACTCAAGAACAAGATCTGAGTACTTCTACTTCTACTCAAGAACAAGATCTGAGTACTTCTACTTTTACTCAAGTACAAGATCTAAGTACTTCTACTTTTACTCAAGTACAAGATCGGAGTACTTCTACTTTTACTCAAGTACAAGATCTGAGTACTTCTACTTTTACTCAAGTACAAGATCTGAGTACTTCTACTTTTACTCAAGTACAAGATCTGAGTACTTCTACTTTTACTCAAGTACAAGATCTGAGTACTTCTACTTCTACTCAAGTACAAGATCTGAGTACTTCTACTTTTACTCAAGTACAAGATCTGAGTACTTCTACTTTTACTCAAGTACAAGATCTGAGTACTTCTACTTTTACTCAAGTACAAGATCTGAGTACTTCTACTTTTACTCAAGTACAAGATCTGAGTACTTCTACTTCTACTCAAGTACAAGATCCGAGTACTTCTACTTTTACTCAAGTACAAGATCCGAGTACTTCTACTTTTACTCAAGTACAAGATCTGAGTACTTCTACTTTTACTCAAGTACAAGATCCGAGTACTTCTACTTTTACTCAAGTACAAGATCTGAGTACTTCTACTTTTACTCAAGTACAAGATCTGAGTACTTCTACTTTTACTCAAGTACAAAATCTGAGTACTTCTACTTTTACTCAAGTACAAGATCTGAGTACTTCTACTTTTACTCAAGTACAAGATCTGAGTACTTCTACTTCTACTCAAGTACAAGATCTGAGTACTTCTACTTTTACTCAAGTACAAGATCCGAGTACTTCTACTTTTACTCAAGTACAAGATCGAGTACTTCTACTTTTACTCAAGTACACAATCTGAGTACTTCTACTTTTACTCAAGTACAAGATCTGAGTACTTCTACTTTTACTCAAGTACAAGATCTGAGTACTTCTACTTTTACTCAAGTACAAGATCTGAGTACTTCTACTTTTACTCAAGACAAGATCTGAGTACTTCTACTTTTACTCAAGTACAAGATCTGAGTACTTCTACTTTTACTCAAGTACAAGATCCGAGTACTTCTACTTTTACTCAAGTACAAGATCTGAGTACTTCTACTTTTACTAAAGTACAAGATCCGAGTACTTCTACTTTTACTCAAGTACACAATCTGAGTACTTCTACTTTTACTCAAGTACAAGATCCGAGTACTTCTACTTTTACTCAAGAACAAGATCTGAGTACTTCTACTTTTACTCAAGTACAAGATCAGAGTACTTCTACTTTTACTCAAGAACAAGATCTGAGTACTTCTACTTTTACTCAAGTACAAGATCAGAGTACTTCTACTTCTACTCAAGTACAAGATCCGAGTACTTCTACTTTTACTCAAGTACAAGATCTGAGTACTTCTACTTTTACTCAAGTACAAGACCTGAGTACTTCTACTTTTACTCAAGTACACAATCTGAGTACTTCTACTTTTACTCAAGTACAAGATCTGAGTACTTCTACTTTTACTCAAGTACAAGATCTGAGTACTTCTACTTTTACTCAAGTACAAGATCTGAGTACTTCTACTTTTACTCAAGAACAAGATCTGAGTACTTCTACTTTTACTCAAGTACAAGATCGGAGTACTTCTACTTTTACTAAAGTACAAGATCCGAGTACTTCTACTTTTACTCAAGTACAATATCTGAGTACTTCTACTTTTACTCAAGTACACGATCTGAGTACTTAGACCTTGTACTTGAGTAAAAGTAGAAGTACACAATCAGAGTGTAACGAAGGTAACTTGGGACCTTGTAATATTGCACTTTATATAATGACTTCCTCTTGCCCAGTAAGAATGTCACTCAGCACTTCAGTGAACCGTTTACACTTTATTAGCATGATTTGCACAGTGCAGTTTTGACATGGCCTATTTGCACATTTGTATATAATATATACTCTGTATTGATGTAGTCATTGTTAAATGATTAACCCGTATTATGTGGAATGTCGTCTGGCAGATGCTGGTCGGTCCTCGGCTCCACCTGAAAAGAGAGGGGAGTTATATCGGGAGCGCCGAGTGTTTATGATTGTGTAAGATCGACAGCGGATGAGGTTAATCATTGCGTGCAGATGTCCTGTTTTAGCGTGCACACATCATGACGTTACGTTGCATTCATTGTAGAAGTGAACACTGTGTGAAGGTTACGTCCATCGCTTACCCATGCTGTTTCGTCCGGTGTCCGCTCCAGTGTGTTTGGCCAAAAGGTCCTCGGGGGAAACGAACACTGACTAAGGAAGGTTCCGGGACAAACCAAGTGGCGGGATGGGCGTAGCGGTTTCTGTGTAGTTGGGAATGCATTTCTATATATTATGGTCGGTTATAATGTGGGGTTTGGGGTTAA
>CM070497.1:37179102-37333229 GCA_036324585.1 Champsocephalus esox
CTCCTGCTGATGTTCAGGTGTATATCAGTATGTAGTGTCTCTACTTTAAAGAGTCCTCTCCTGCTGATGTTCAGGTGTATATCAGTATGTAGTGTCTCTACTTTAAAGAGTCCTCTCCTGCTGATGTTCAGGTGTATATCAGTATGTAGTGTCTCTACTTTAAAGAGTCCTCTCCTGCTGATGTTCAGGTGTATATCAGTATGTACGGTCTCTACTTTAAAGAGTCCTCTCCTGCTGATGTTCAGGTGTATATCAGTATGTACGGTCTCTACTTTAAAGAGTCCTCTCCTGCTGATGTTCAGGTGTATATCAGTATGTAGTGTTTCTACTTTAAAGAGTCCTCTCCTGCTGATGTTCAGGTGTATATCAGTATGTACGGTCTCTACTTTAAAGAGTCCTCTCCTGCTGATGTTCAGGTGTATATCAGTATGTCGTGTCTCTACTTTAAAGAGTCCTCTCCTGCTGATGTTCAGGTGTATATCAGTATGTAGTGTCTCTACTTTAAAGAGTCCTCTCCTGCTGATGTTCAGGTGTATATCAGTATGTACGGTCTCTACTTTAAAGAGTCCTCTCCTGCTGATGTTCAGGTGTATATCAGTATGTAGTGTTTCTACTTTAAAGAGTCCTCTCCTGCTGATGTTCAGGTGTATATCAGTATGTACGGTCTCTACTTTAAAGAGTCCTCTCCTGCTGATGTTCAGGTGTATATCAGTATGTCGTGTCTCTACTTTAAAGAGTCCTCTCCTGCTGATGTTCAGGTGTATATCAGTATGTAGTGTCTCTACTTTAAAGAGTCCTCTCCTGCTGATGTTCAGGTGTATATCAGTATGTAGTGTCTCTACTTTAAAGAGTCCTCTCCTGCTGATGTTCAGGTGTATATCAGTATGTACGGTCTCTACTTTAAAGAGTCCTCTCCTGCTGATGTTCAGGTGTATATCAGTATGTAGTGTCTCTACTTTAAAGAGTCCTCTCCTGCTGATGTTCAGGTGTATATCAGTATGTAGTGTCTCTACTTTAAAGAGTCCTCTCCTGCTGATGTTCAGGTGTATATCAGTATGTAGTGACTCTACTTTAAAGAGTCCTCTCCTGCTGATGTTCAGGTGTATATCAGTATGTAGTGTCTCTACTTTAAAGAGTCCTCTCCTGCTGATGTTCAGGTGTATATCAGTATGTAGGGCCTCTTTAAAGTTGAGTGCAATAAAATGCCCTACATTTGCAGAGAGAAAAAACACACACACAGTTCAGACTAAGAATAAGCCTCACTGGTGGTCAGGAAGTGGATCAGGCCGGCACCGACCGCCCCCCCCCGCTCCGTGCAGCACGGCCTCTCTGGCGCACGGCGTGTTTTTAATATCCAGGATCCCCAGCAGCCGGAAACCCTGAGGACAGAAACTCATCAATATATCACAGGGCTCAGATATATCCAGAGCCTGTCTCTGATTGGCTGAAACACCAAACAGATCATTGCAGCATTACCCATAATCCCCTCTGTTTCAGCCGTGTTTCCAAAGTGCTGATTCTCTGTCTGTGACTTTAGATGAAGACAAGGAGCCCCTCCCCACGCCCCTCTGAGAGACATCTGGTTACAAAGAACTCAATGGAGCTCTAGAGGAGATTCAGGTGATAAGGTTACCTGGTTGTTGATTGGCTAATGGCTGCACAAGACAACACATCGTTATGACATCATAATGTGGCCAAAATCTGATCAGGTTTTTATAGAAATTGATCAAAATGGTGATGTAGAAGAGACATGGAGAAGAGGGGACACATGTTGATGTAGAAGAGACATGAAGAAGAGGGGACACATGTTGATGTAGAAGAGACATGGAGAAGAGGGGACACATGTTGATGTAGAAGAGACATGAAGAAGAGGGGACACATGTTGATGTAGAAGAGACATGAAGAAGAGGGGACACATGTTGATGTAGAAGAGACATGGAGAAGAGGGGACACATGTTGATGTAGAGGAGACATGGAGAAGAGGGGACACATGTTGATGTAGAAGAGACATGAAGAAGAGAGGACACATGTTGATGTTGAAGAGACATGAAGAAGAGGGGACACATGATATAGAAGAGACATGAAGAAGAGGGGACACATGTTGATGTAGAAGAGACATGAAGAAGAGGAGACACATGTTTATGTAGAAGAGGGGACACATGTTGATGTAGAAGAGGGGACACATGTTGATGTAGAGGAGACATGGAGAAGAGGGGACACATGTTGATGTAGAAGAAACATGGAGAAGAGGGGACACATGTTGATGTAGAAGAGACATGGAGAAGAGGGGACACATGTTGATGTAGAAGAGACATGGAGAAGAGGGGACACATGTTGATGTAGAAGAGACATGGAGAAGAGGGGACACATGTTGATGTAGAAGAGACATGAAGAAGAGGGGACACATGTTGATGTAGAAGAGACATGGAGAAGAGAGGACACATGTTGATGTGGAAGAGACATGAAGAAGAGGGGACACATGTTGATGTAGAAGAGACATGAAGAAGAGGGGACACATGTTGATGTAGAAGAGACATGAAGAAGAGAGGACACATGTTGATGTGGAAGAGACATGAAGAAGAGGGGACACATGTTGATGTAGAAGAGACATGAAGAAGAGGGGACACATGTTGATGTAGAAGAGACATGAAGAAGAGGGGACACATGTTGATGTAGAAGAGACATGGAGAAGAGGGGACACATGTTGATGTAGAAGAGACATGAAGAAGAGGGGACACATGTTGATGTAGAAGAGACATGAAGAAGAGGGGACACATGTTGATGTAGAAGAGACATGAAGAAGAGGGGACACATGTTGATGTAGAAGAGACATGAAGAAGAGAGGACACATGTTGATGTGGAAGAGACATGAAGAAGAGGGGACACATGTTGATGTAGAAGAGACATGAAGAAGAGGGGACACATGTTGATGTAGAAGAGACATGAAGAAGAGGGGACACATGTTGATGTAGAAGAGACATGGAGAAGAGGGGACACTTGTTGATGTAGAAGAGACATGAAGAAGAGGGGACACATGTTGATGTAGAAGAGACATGGAGAAGAGGGGACACATGTTGATGTAGAAGAGACATGAAGAAGAGGGGACACATGTTGATGTAGAAGAGACATGGAGAAGTGGATTTTGCATAATAGGTGACCTTTAAAATCATATCAACTCTGGAACTCAGTAGGGCTGAACGATATACCGCGTCATGGCGATAACCGCGATATACGCATGCGCGATATTCACACCGTGCGGTTTATTTTTTTAATGCTAACGCACTTTAGCACAGAATTCAAAATAAAGATCCCCGTATTACTTATCGAAACTGCACATACAAGATATCCGATTAAAGCTAAGACTCCACGGATTATTTAAGTATAGTATCCGAGCGATCCGATCTCGCGACAGGGGGAGCAAACACAGACATCACAACACGTACCTTTTACGGGAGATCGTCTCACCGTAGCTGTCAGTCTGATCAAAAGACGTGTTCAATGGCATTACAACGAGAAAGAAACAACGCGGCTGAATCGGTCGATCCATAGGTTGATCATGTTTCCGTGGCTTTGAAGCAATTGTTTATAATCCATAATTCCATTTGTATGTACAAATCGGAGCACAAAGGTTAGCTGCTAACGGTAGCCACCAGAGTGTATGCAGCTTCCGGTTTTGGCTACGCGTCACTCTCACTCCTTATTTGGTAATGTGTGTGTGTGTGTGTGTGTGTGTGTTAGACTGCCGCATAGCCAAGACCGGAAGCAGCAGCCACTCTGGCGGCTACCATTAGCAGCTAACTTTTGCTCTCCGATTTTTACATAAAAATGGAATTATGGATTATAAATTCAATCATTTTTTTTATACAGAGACGTTAAAAACCTACGGATTAACCGATTCAGCCGCGTTTTGTCTCGTTTTAATGCCATTGAACACGCCTTTTGATCAGATTGACAGCTACGGTGGTGAGACGATCTCCCTAGAAGCTCTGTAAAGGTACGTGTTGTGATGTCTGTGTTTGCTTCCCCTGTCCGAGTCCGGATCACTCAGTGATGATACTATATACCTACATGATCTGTGGAGCCTCAGCTTTAATCGGATATCTTGTCTGTGCAGCTACGATAAGTAATCAGGATACTTTAATCTTGAGTTCTGTGCTAATGTCCGTTAGCATTTTTCACTCAGGGGTCATTTAGATGCTTCTGATGAGACTTGTGTTTTGTTTTGGTAACCATGGTCTGTATCGTCAGTTAGCTGAGATTATTCCCGTCAATCTGTTATAACACATTAATAGGTTCTTAAATATTAAGATCCCCTGAGACACAGTGTCGTGAAAAAAAAAGTAAAGTACCCGCCGGGACCTTGGGGCTTAACAGGTTAAAAAAACGCAACATATATCGCAGGGGAACAAAAAACCGCAATGTCAGTTTTTTCAATATCGTGCAGCCCTAGAACTCAGTCACACCCGAAAGGTCAACACTCGTATTCACTGGAGCTTTCAAACTCTGATCACATTTAAATCTATAGCTTATATGACCTCCATAATGTTTATATAAGTGTATTTGTATTCTGGGTGTGAGTGATCTATTCCTGGTGTGTGTGACCCAGATACAAGAGTGCATTGATTTGGAGCATTGGGTCACATGACATGGAAACTATTGATGTCATAGGTCTGTGGAAGCTATTGGAAATAACTCATTGTTATCCATTGAAAAACACATCACATCACAGCTTCAGGTTCACGTTCTGAAGGACGTGCCACAAACTGCAGTTCGTCTCGTGGCCAGCAGGGGGGTGGCTGCAGAAAGGAGCGATTTCAACAATCATTCTGGATATCGTTAGATTCCACCTTCATGACTATGGATTGGGGAGTGCATCGTTTTATAACGCACCCCTTTGAGTTATATTCGGTCTTAACGTGTTTGCATAAATTAGGGCGTGGTCCCTTTGATGGACAGGTCTCTGCGGTGACTGCTGCTTCTAGCTTCCTGTCCCTCCGTTAGCTCCAGGACGCTACAGGGGCTGATCCGGGGAACACAGCTTGAACTCGGACGTGTTTGTCGTGCTGGTGGAGTATTCTTCATTTAAATATCGGAGTTCTCTGATGCCGCCTCGGCTCCGCCTCTTTGCCCTTATTTGGATCAGGCTGGAGTTACGGTACGTCCACACAGCAGCTTTTCAAAAATCTTGAACATCTCGGAGCTGGGCGTGTCTGACAGCTTGGGGATTTTTTGCGAGCAACGCGACCAACAACCAATCACATGAATGTCCCGCCCCCAACATACAAAGCAAAAAGCTCCGGGGATTTTATGCGAGCAATATATATAAATATATAAACTCCCCAAACAGGCGAAACCTACCAGTTCCCCCTCTGCCTCTGCCCCCTCCCTCCATGCTGGCTCCTCCGGTTTGGATCCCGGTAATAGTTCTGGTCGTAAAGAACCGGGTGATCTGCTCCCGTAACTTCTCGTTTGGAATATGAGGAAATGAACTGCGGTCCGGTTCTCCCTGCTTACACGCGGTTTGATTGGCTAGCGCTTGTACGGTCAGATTTGCATAAACGTGTTTGATTGGCTGGCGCTTCCAGCTCAGCTTCAAAAGTTGAACATTGCTCAACTTTTGAATCCTGGAAATCTTCGCTTCGCTCCCCCACAATGCAGTTCGGCTAAAAGCGAGGCAAAGTGACGTCATCCCCATTCAAAGTCAACGGGCAGAGAAGCGTTGGACGTTTCTTCTGAAGCTGCTGTGTGGACGTACCGTTAGACTCTGACGTCACTGTCGAGATGGCAGCGGCCGACTCCGCCTACTAAGGGCTTCTCAGCAACTCTATGGGTGACGTCACGGACACTACCTCCATGTATATCTACAGTCTATGTATACAAATAGACGAGGGACTAACATCTCGTCAAGAGTATAGAAAAATATAATAAATATTTGATTTTGCTAAAATATATTTATACTATGCAATGCACATCTTGTTAAAATTATAAATCCTACACATGTTGAACATTTCCTCTCCATGCTACCCCTTTTTGAATCAGCACAGGTCTCCACTTTGAGTGCCGGTGTTACAGCGATGTTCGTCTCATATCAATTTGATCAAGACATGTGGTTCAATGTCATAAAGGATATGTTATGTACGCATTTTAATTCTTAAATGGCTTGAATTGTGTAGCTAGTTCGGTCACATGCGTTAGGCTGGCACACGGACATCTTGGACATGTTGTCATGGGAACATAAAGTCACATGACCTGGATCCCCCAGACTGTTAACAACAAGGCTACAGCTGTATTACGAACCTTCCAGAACATTTAAAGTGCACGTGACACCCGATGGGTCCTTACGGGTTAAGTTAAGGTGTGCAACTAGAATAAGAAGTACTTAAGGAAAAGTAATCAAGCACAAACAGGAACATGTACATAAAATGCAAGGTTTGACCTTCGAGAATCGCCTCTCTATTCTAAACACTTCCTCACACCATGAATAAAACAACAGCTGCACGAGACACTCACCTTCTTGGTCTCCTGCTCGTCTTCCGCCATTACCCCGCTGTGTGTGTGTCTTATTTTAACACGTTTACAGTAAATATGTATCCGGCAAAACCTTCAGGTAAAAAGCATTTTTCGTAACACATTGGTCACCACGCATGGGCAGTACATACCACATCGGTCCGTCCGCTTTTATGTCCGACTCAAAATGACGAATGATTAGTTCCGGATTTGAAAGCTTCGTCTAAACTTTGAATTTCTTTTAGAGAAATGTATATTAAATAACAGAATTGTTTTAGTTATTATGTTTGCTAGACGGTAGTGACGTCCTATGTCTGTATTGTGTACTTTCTTCCCATTCATTTCGTGTTTTGTGTATGTGTGTATTTCTTATTTTTATGTTTGTTGTCCGGATTTTAAAGGGTTATTCTAATCTTACATACAAATAAACTAAATAACAAACAATAAAAGCAGTTTAGCGTTTCCTTGTGTCTGTATACCTTATTCATTTTCCATTTGTTTTAGTTTTTTGGTGTGTAAATGTCATCTTTTTCATTTATTTTTCTTATTTAATTCAAACGGTTTGATTTAGTTTCACAGCTTGCATTT
Source organism: Champsocephalus esox (assembly GCA_036324585.1). Classification (NCBI taxonomy): domain Eukaryota; kingdom Metazoa; phylum Chordata; class Actinopteri; order Perciformes; family Channichthyidae; genus Champsocephalus; species Champsocephalus esox. The sequence continues at coordinate 37,186,198 of CM070497.1, forward strand.
CCACCTTGGGAAGGGGACACATGTTGATGTAGAAGAGACATGGAGAAGAGGGGACACATGTTGATGTAGAAGAGACATGGAGAAGAGGGGACACATGTTGATGTAGAAGAGACATGGAGAAGAGGGGACACATGTTGATGTAGAAGAGACATGAAGAAGAGGGGACACATGTTGATGTAGAAGAGACATGGAGAAGAGGGGACACATGTTGATGTTGAAGAGACATGAAGAAGAGGGGACACATGTTGATGTAGAAGAGACATGAAGAAGAGGGGACACATGTTGATGTAGAAGAGACATGAAGAAGAGGGGACACATGTTGATGTAGAAGAGACATGAAGAAGAGGGGACACATGTTGATGTAGAGACATGAAGAAGAGGGGACACATGTTGATGTAGAGACATGAAGAAGAGGGGACACATGTTGATGTAGAAGAGACGTGGAGAAGTGGATTTTGCATAATAGGTGACCTTTAAAATCATATCAACTCTGGAACTCAGTAGGGCTGAACGATATACCGCGTCATGGCGATAACCGCGATATACGCATGCGCGATATTCACACCGTGCGTTTTTTTGTTTTTTTTTAATGCTAACGCACTTTAGCACAGAATTCAAAATAAAGATCCCCGTATTACTTATCGAAACTGCACATACAAGATATCCGATTAAAGCTGAGACTCCACGGATTATTTAAGTATAGTATCCGAGCGATCCGATCTCGCGACAGGGGGAGCAAACACAGACATCACAACACGTACCTTTTACGGGAGATCGTCTCACCGTAGCTGTCAGTCTGATCAAAAGACGTGTTCAATGACATTACAACGAGAAAGAAACAACGCGGCTGAATCGGTCGATCCATAGGTTGATCATGTTTCCGTGGCTTTGAAGCAATTGTTTATAATCCATAATTCCATTTGTATGTACAAATCGGAGCACAAAGGTTAGCTGCTAACGGTAGCCACCAGAGTGTATGGCTACGCGTCACTCTCACTCCTTATTTGGTAATGTGTGTGTGTGTGTGTGTGTGTGTGTGTGTGTGTGTGTGTGTGTGTGTGTGTGTGTGTTAGACTGCCGCATAGCCAAGACCGGAAGCAGCAGCCACTCTGGCGGCTACCATTAGCAGCTAACTTTTGCTCTCCGATTTTTACATAAAATGGAATTATGGATTATAAATGAAATAATTTTTTTATACAGAGACGTTAAAAACCTACGGATTAACCGATTCAGCCGCGTTTTGTCTCGTTGTAATGCCATTGAACACGCCTTTTGATCAGATTGACAGCTACGGTGGTGAGACGATCTCCCTAGAAGCTCCGTAAAGGTACGTGTTGTGATGAATGTATTTGCTTCCCCTGTCCGAGTCCGGATCACTCAGTGATGATACTATATACCTACATGATCTGTGGAGCCTCAGCTTTAATCGGATATCTTGTCTGTGCAGCTACGATAAGTAATAAGGGTACTTTTATCTGTTCTGTGCTAATGTCCGTTAGCATTTTTCACTCAGGGGTCATTTAGATGCTTCTGATGAGACGTGTGTTTTGTTTTGGTAACCATGGTCTGTATCGTCAGTTAGCTGAGATTATTCCCGTCAATCTGTTATAACACATTAATAGGTTCTTAAATATTAAGATCCCCTGAGACACAGTGTCGTGAAAAAAAAAGTAAAGTACCCGCCGGGACCTTGGGGCTTAACAGGTTAAAAAAACGCAACATATATCGCAGGGGAACAAAAAACCGCAATGTCAGTTTTTTCAATATCGTGCAGCCCTAGAACTCAGTCACACCCGAAAGGTCAACACTCGTATTCACTGGAGCTTTCAAACTCTGATCACATTTAAATCTATAGCTTATATGACCTCCATAATGTTTATATAAGTGTATTTGTATTCTGGGTGTGAGTGATCTATTCCTGGTGTGTGTGACCCAGATACAAGAGTGCATTGATTTGGAGCATTGGGTCACATGACATGGAAACTATTGATGTCATAGGTCTGTGGAAGCTATTGGAAATAACTCATTGTTATCCATTGAAAAACACATCACATCACAGCTTCAGGTTCACGTTCTGAAGGACGTGCCACAAACTGCAGTTCGTCTCGTGGCCAGCAGGGGGTGGCTGCAGAAAGGAGCGATTTCAACAATCATTCTGGATATCGTTAGATTCCACCTTCATGACTATGGATTGGGGAGTGCATCGTTTTATAACGCACCCCTTTGAGTTATATTCGGTCTTAACGTGTTTGCATAAATGAGGGCGTGGTCCCTTTGATGGACAGGTCTCTGCGGTGACTGCTGCTTCTAGCTTCCTGTCCCTCCGTTAGCTCCAGGACGCTACAGGGGCTGATCCGGGGAACACAGCTTGAACTCGGGCGTGTTTGTCGTGCTGGTGGCTGGTGGAGTATTCTTCATTTAAATATCGGAGTTCTCTGATGCCGCCTCGGCTCCGCCTCTTTGCCCTTATTTGGATCAGGCTGGAGTTACGGTACGTCCACACAGCAGCTTTTCAAAAATCTTGAGCATCTTGGAGCTGGGCGTGTCTGACAGCTTGGGGATTTTTTGCGAGCAACGCGACCAACAACCAATCACATGAATCTCCCGCCCCCGACATACAAAGCAAAAAGCTCCGGGGATTTTATGCGAGCAATATATATAAATATATAAACTCCCCAAACAGGCGAAAACCTACCAGTTTCCCCCCTGTCTCTGCCGCCTCCCTCCATGCTGGTTCCTCCGGGTTGTATCCCCGTAATAGTTCTGGTCGTAAAGAACCGGGTGATCTGCTCCGTAACTTCTCGTTTGGAATATGAGGAAATGAACTGCGGTCTGGCTCTCCCTGCTTACACGCGGTTTGATTGGCTAGCGCTTGTACGGTCAGATTTGCATAAACGTGTTTGATTGGCTGGCGCTTCCAGCTCAGCTTCAAAAGTTGAACATTGCTCAATTTTTGAATCCTGGAAATCTTCGCTTCGCTCCCCCACAATGCAGTTCGGCTAAAAGCGAGGCAAAGTGACGTCATCCCCATTCAAAGTCAACGGGCAGAGAAGCGTTGGAAGCGTTGGACGTTTCTTCTGAAGCTGCTGTGTGGACGTACCGTTAGACTCTGACGTCACTGTCGAGATGGCAGCGGCCGACTCCGCCTACTAAGGGCTTCTCAGCAACTCTATGGGTGACGTCACGGACACTACCTCCATGTATATCTACAGTCTATGTATACAAATAGACGAGGGACTAAAATCTCGTCAAGAGTATAGAAAAATATAATAAATATTTGATTTTGCTAAAATATATTTATACTATGCAATGCACATCTTGTTAAAATTATAAATCCTACACATGTTGAACATTTCCTCTCCATGCTACCCCTTTTTGAATCAGCACAGCTCTCCACTTTGAGTGCCGGTGTTACAGCGATGTTCGTCTCATATCAATTTGATCAAGACATGTGGTTCAATGTCATAAAGGATATGTTATGTACGCATTTTAATTCTTAAATGGCTTGAATTGTGTAGCTAGTTCGGTCACATGCGTTAGGCTGGCACACGGACATCTTGGACATGTTGTCATGGGAACATAAAGTCACATGACCTGGATCCCCCAGACTGTTAACAACAAGGCTACAGCTGTATTACGAACCTTCCAGAACATTTAAAGTGCACGTGACACCCGATGGGTCCTTACGGGTTAAGTTAAGGTGTGCAACTAGAATAAGAAGTACTTAAGTGAAAGTAATCAAGCACAAACAGGAACATGTACATAAAATGCAAGGTTTGACCTTCTAGAATCGCCTCTATTCTAAACACTTCCTCACACCATGAATAAAACAACAGCTGCACGAGACACTCACCTTCTTGGTCTCCTGCTCGTCTTCCGCCATTACCCCGCTGTGTGTGTGTGTCTTATTTTAACACGTTTACAGTAAATATGTATCCGGCAAAACCTTCAGGTAAAAAGCATTTTTCGTAACACATTGGTCACCACGCATGGGCAGTACATACCACATCGGTCCGTCCGCTTTTATGTCCGACTCAAAATGACGAATGATTAGTTCCGGATTTGAAAGCTTCGTCTAAACTTTGAATTTCTTTTAGAGAAATGTATATTAAATAACAGAATTGTTTAAGTTATTATGTTTGCTAGACGGTAGTGACGTCCTATGTCTGTATTGTGTACTTTCTTCCCATTCATTTCGTGTTTTGTGTATGTGTGTATTTCTTATTTTTATGTTTGTTGTCCGGATTTTAAAGGGTTATTCTAATCTTACATACAAATAAACTAAATAACAAACAATAAAAGCAGTTTAGCGTTTCCTTGTGTCTGTATACCTTATTCATTTTCCATTTGTTTTAGTTTTTTGGTGTGTAAAATGTCATCTTTTTCATTTATTTTTCTTATTTAATTCAAACGGTTTGATTTAGTTTCACAGCTTGCATTTCCACCTTGGGAAGTGAAACACTGTGACAACACACACGCGAGCATGTAGCAAGTACTCAGGCTCAGTGGGGTGAAGTGGAGATTAAGAAACTAACTTTAATAAATTGCAGGTAAATATGAAATATATGTTGAATTGTAAGTAGCCTACACACGACGCACATCACAGAGGAACTTAACCCTTTATACCATGGATTTCCATCTTCCCGAATCATCCTGTGTCATCTTAATGCATTACAAACAACAACCTTAAAAGCTAGCAAAGATGTATCCAGCAGGGGTAGATCCCTTAGGCCAGGGGTTCCCAGACGGTGCCATGCCAAGGACCCCATACAGCATCACCCTCTGGCGGGGACCCCCCCTGTTGCAATTTGTTTTAATGATGGAAAATATGACAAATTAACCATACAGCTTAATACATTTTCTTAATATATATTTGTATTAATAATTAATAATCAGTTATTCTTCTAAAGTGATTTCTGTCGTTATAATATGATATAATCTTGAACAGTAATATGAACAATTAACATGTATTTTTCGCATTTTTGAAAGCTACTCATGCCTTAATAATATTATATATAATATTCAACAGTAATATTAACAATAAACATATTTATATTCATATATATATAAACATCAATATTTGCTTATATTTGATTTTCACTCTCAGAAGCGGCAGCTCGATTCTGATTGGCTTGTAGGGCGGTCGTGTGATTTAAAAACAAAAAAATAAAATATTAATGAATAAAAAATGTAAAAATGTTGGCATCGAAGGAGGACACAAAGATTGATAGATATGCAGTTATTAATAACATCAACAACAACAACAACAAAATGTAACTTTAAAAAAAGAGAAAAAAATGTCCCTTTCCCTCAAACTTTGCGTGGCCCCCCGCGGAGCCGCCAGGGGCCCCCACTTTGAAAAACACCGCCTTAGGCAACAGATGTAAGTCAGGAACAGGGTTATTGGACGTCTATACGCTTTCTAAGAGTAAAATGTACCCCTCGACATTGTCCTTCCAAAACATTTATCTCAACCTTTGTGTGTGTTTTTTTGTTGTTGTTTAGTTGTTTGTGCTGTGATGTCAGCCATATGTTTGTCTATCATTTTAAATGTGTTTGTACTATTCATCTTGTCTTATTCTGTAGGGGAGGGGGGTTAAGAAATGTCTTTGACACTGTATGGGTCGTTGAAGAAAAAATGAAAATCAAGTGTTAGAAAACTCTCCCTGGTCCCGGCTTGATCTTCAGTCTCAGGATCCATGTGTCTGTGATCCTCTCCAGAATGGAAGGAGTCATCACATACAGAGCATCAGCTAGTTCCTGAACAGTGTCCTTCACATGCTGATATCAAGAGAGGGAGTCAGTCGCAGGTTCTGGTCCAGGCTCTCGTCACCTCACGCCTAGACTACTGCAGCTCCCTCCTGGCTGGTCTACCTGCATGTGCCATCCGACCTCTGCAGCTCACCCAGAATGCAGCGGCTCGTCTGGTCTTCAACCTTCCTGAATGTTCCCACACCACGCCGCTCCTCCTCTCCCTCCACTGGCTTCCGGTAACTGCTAGAATCCACTTCAAGACCCTGGTGCTTGCGTACCATGCTGCGAATGGATCTGGCCCTTCCTACATCCAGGACATGGTTAAACCGTACACCCCAGCACGTGCACTCCGCTCTGCATCAGCCAAACGACTCGCTGCACCCTCGCTGCGAGGGGGACCCGAGTTCCCATCAGCAGAAACACGTGGGTTTGCTATCCTGGCTCCAAGATGGTGGAATGAGCTCCCATTGACATCAGGACAGCAGAAAGCTCACACACCTTCCAGACTGAACACTCATCTCTCTCGACTCCACCTCGAGGATAGAACTACTAACAAAGCACTTATATACTAACAAAGGACTGGCTCCTCTAAAGCCAGTTGAGTAGCACTTGAAATGTTTGGCTCTATGAAACCTGATGTACTTTATGATTCTGTTTTCTTCAAGTTTGTATTTTGTTGGTCGAACGCACTTATTGTAAGTCGCTTTGGATAAAAGCGTCAGCTAAATGCAATGTAATGTCCAAGAGAGGGAGTCACACAGTCACAAGATGGAGGAACAGAAAGCAGTATTCAATGTTTACTTCAGATTAGCTCCACGTCAGAAATGAGCATGCTTGCTGTCTCTCTCCATAGAGGCTGAGTCATCATGTTCATCACAGAGCTATCATCTGCCTCAAGCAGTCCTGATGCTCTTCTGGGTCATCACACATCCTGTCATGCTCACAGCTACAGTTGATACCCTTGTTAGCATGCTGCTCTCATGCTGGACGAGGACACTCAGGATGTTCCCAACATAAAGTAAAAAAAGACAACCTTGATACTCTGAACAACGGGATCACTGAACAGGAGGAAGTGAGTGTGTCACGTTGACCATCAGATTAAACCTGGCATCCTGAACATGGTAACCAGGCGATGACGTCCGATACGACCCGCGTGCATCCTGGATACAGAGTCTTCCTGTGGTATAAAGCCAGCAGGAGAGCCGGCATCAGAACCGCCCGCAGACACACAGGTGAGTCTTTCACAACCAGCTCTTACATACAATGACCTGGATGAGGTGTTATGTATTTCTCTGTGATTTAGAAGAGGAGACAGTGGGATCAAGTACGAGGCATTCATCTTTCTTTAAATCAGTACAGTGTTGAGAAATAGTCGGTACAGCAGGTATTGCATAGGATATACTTAAAAAAGTCGATACTGAAACTTAATCCGTGAGTTACTTCAGGGGGAAAAGGTACATTATACCAACATGATATCTCTTAAACTAAAGCTAATGTATTTTTGTTTTAAATGTTATTAATACGTTATGTTTAAATGTGGAAGTGGGTAATTCTGTGCTGCCTTTTATGGTGAATTTAGGATAAATCTACAGGAACAAAGTTAGTACAAATAAACATCTAAGCGTTTATTTTTGACGTTGTCTTTCCCCTGTTCTGATAGAAGATATGAAATGGATTCACAAACTCTCAACATGTAGAAGTGCATCTCGTCTAGAGCAGTGTTTCTCAAACTTTTTCACACCAAGGACACTTAACCAATACAAAAACACTCGCGGACCACCTAACTCCACAAATGTCCAACATTGCATCGTTTTTCTAGAACAGATTAGAAATCGCCTGAACATGGTACAAACAAGTGGCAACATGTGTGATGGAGGTGTTGCGCTGGGCTATATCACGCAATCGAAAGTGAAACTTTAGCGCGCTCCATTGCGGAGATATTCCCGCGAGAGTGCATTTATTTCAAATGTGAAATGTTACGAATATACTCGCGGACCATTAGGGGGCGCTCACGGACCACCAGTGGCCCGCGGACCACACTTTGAGAAGCACTGGTCTAGTAGACACTTTAATAATGCTTTAAGGATGCCAGGTTGTTATGTTTAAGGATGCCAGGTTGATATTTGTATGGATGCCAGGTTGTGTGTTTTCGCCCGTAACGGACTGCCGTTTCGTGTTTCACGAAGTCTCCTGCAGGACGATGGCCGTTCAGCTCCGAGGAGTGAAGTTCTCCTTCTTGCTGAGTCTGTTTTTGGGAGCTGACATTTGGCCCCCGGCTCCTGCAGGTAACTACAAGTACTTTTAGAATATTATATTATACTGCGAGTGTCTTTTGAAAGTCCCTCTGAGCTGCTCACTCTGGGCTTTGAGCAGATTCAATGTTCTATAAAAGAAAATAGCACCAACAATAGTTTGTGAAGCGAATACATTTTCATTTTGTTCTTTAGACAAGGCAAGTTGATTTAGATGGCAGCTGTCAACACAAGGCATTTCAAAGTGCTTTACAACAATGAAAGACATTCAGACATTTAAAAACAGTTACGGTGCAGTTTAAGATGCGAATAGTTCCACTTTAACGGCGAGGTTGTGCGACAAAAGCAGCGACAAAGAGGAAAGTCTTCTTGCTGGATTGAAAGCAGTCAGAGTCGCGGCGGACCTGCAGGTTTCTGGGAGTCTGCTCCAGATGTTTGGGGCATGAGGACTGAACGCGGCTTCTCCGTGTTCAGTCCTGACTCTGGGGACAGAAAGGGACTTATGTCTGATTAGAATAGAATAGAATAGAATTCCTTTATTGTCATCGCACCAGGTACAACGACATTTAAAAAAGCAATCCTCGCAGTGCATTTCCACATAAAACGAATAAATATATTATCTATATAAACATATACACATCCACACATGCCCGCACATTGTTTAAATACAGTTTACAATATAAAAAACAACACAGATAATATTTTGCATCTCTGATGTCGATCACAGTTATCGCTCTGTGGATAGAAGCGCCAGCTCACTGCAAAGTACTATAATGTCATAATGATATGGATCGTGATCGGAACATTTAGCAGGCCCGGCTCTAGGATGAAATGACTGAGGGGGCCGTTCAAAAATCAGAGGGGGCCGATTTTTTTTTCACAAAAACGAAAAATACTGGCAATGTAGTGAACTGACACACCGAGCTTTTTTCCTTCTCACTGCTCTAAAATCTCTTTGCTTCTTTATTGTTATTCCGGATGTACCCCTCTCGTTCTGTTCTGTTGCTATGATCTTTAATAACAGAGAGTACAGCGTCAGGTGGCTGCACTTTGGTTAACAGACTGACATTGATCTCCTCAATGTATAAAGTGACAGGCTCTGTATTATACCATAACCTTTTCTCCTCTATCCCTTAACTCGTCTTCCTATACAGATTTACTTACTTACTGTCTACTCCAGTCAGGTCAAGATTAGAGGAAGAATTTCTGGTTGATTTTTTATTTTCAGGGTTGAATGTTTAAACCAAGGCCTAAAACCTGGCATTTCATAACCCTAACCCCCCTACCCAGGAAGAGTAAACAGGTATGGGTTAGATTTAAAGATGCATTGGGCAGAACTACTTATATTCCCAAATCCCCTATCCAGCCAGCCTCTGCCCTCCAGTACCTGCCGGTCTAGTAAATGGTGTTTATGACCGTCCCTCCTTAACCTTACTTACCCCAGCTACACTGGAACAGTAAACTGGTATGGCTCTAACCTTTCCTTCCCCTCTCACCTAATCCTAATTTTCCAAACTTCAAATCCCTCCAACCTAACCCCTCCTCCTTCTCTCTATCCTAACCCTAACCACTCCCTACCTCAATCCCCTTTAACCTCACTCCTATCTCCTTTCCTAACCATATTAACTATTCCCTCCCCTTGTATCTAAACCTTCACTCTTCCCTCCCTTCTATGTAACCCTCCCTTCCCCCCATCCTAACCATAACCACTCCCCACCTTCTTACCTAATCCAAACCTTCTTCCCTCCTGAACCTAAACCCTAAAAACCTCTCCTACCCCTCACTAGTATTTTATCACTTACAATCAGTACTCTCTTTTTCTCCATTTCCTTATTGAATCCCCATCGTTTCCTTCCCTCCCTTATGATATAGTTGTTGTATGCACGTGTCCATAATGCCACATTACCCTACATAAGGTCAAATACTCTCTAAGAACAGCATTGGTTTTATTAAATTAACTAAGATATGAAACATGTGCCCGTGCCTCTCCCCTGCCACCACAAGATGGTGACAAGGGACCTCTATTTCCTTACCTAACCCTAACCCTAAACCCTACGTGAGTAATATATAAACCAAATGTAATATTGGATAAAATATCTTTATATTTTAAACACACACTTTATCTTTAATTTTATCTGCACCATGTCACTATTATTTATTTACATGTACAATTTTAGCCAGTTTTTATATTGTCCTGTTCCTGTAAGCCAGTACACCGACATTTCGTTTTAATAGTCCACTCTATGTCTCGTTGATATGACAATAAAGTATGTCTATGTCTACGTCAAATGGACACAGATTCAAAATAAAGTCCCCTGGTTTGTTTCTAGAGTCGAACTGCCATGAGAAAATCAAATCGATGTTCCAAAATCCGTCACTAGATGTGACGGATTTTGTATACGGTTTATATAATACATAACATATTATTATTATTATAGTAAAAGGGCTCGCTTCGGCAACAACCTGATCCATACAGGCCGCCCTAAATAACAACAAGTAGCCGCCATGTGGTGCTGTCTGTAGTTGTCTTGTGTTTTGTTGATTTCTCAAAATTCGGACTTTTTATGAATACTTAAACATTTTAATAATCCCTCGTCCCCGGCTTGAGCTCCAGCCTCAGATCCATGTGTCTGGGATCCTCTCCAGAAGGGAAGGAGTCATCACATACAGAGCATCACCTAGTTCCTGAGCAGTGTCCTTCACATGCTGATATCCAAGAGAGGGAGTCACACAGTCACAAGATGGAGGAATACCGGTTCTTGTAGGAAATCATACATCCTGCTGTCGTGAACAAAATACTGAGTTTTTCTTTAAATCGGAGAAATCTGACTTTTACAAAAAAAAATTACTTTTTCTCAAAAATATGACTTTTTCTCAAAGAATCCAAGAATTCTGACTTTTTCTCAAAATCTCAAAAATGTTAAATCTCCCTGGTCCCCGGCTTGAGCTTCAGCCTCTGATCCGTGTGTCTGTGATCCTCTCCATAAGGGAAGGAGTCATCACATACAGAGACTAGTTCCTTCACAGTGTCCTTCACATGCTGATATCAAGAGAGGGAGTCACACAGTCACAAGATGGAGGAACAGAAAGCAGTATTCAATGTTTACTTCAGATCAGCTCCACGTCAGAAATGAGCATGCTTGATGTCTCTCTCCATAGAGGCTGAGTCATCATGTTAACCATCATGTTCACAGCTACATGTCCACTATGTTTGTATATTATGTACATGTATGCGGAACTGCTGGACGGAGCCCAGAACAAATGTCCTTACGGGGACAATAAAGTATATCGTATCGTATCGTATTGTACAGTTGCGATACCTTTGTTAGCATGCTACTCTCATGTTGGACGAGGACACTCAGGGTTTTCCCAACAAACCTCTCCCTCCTCAGTTGCCTTCCAGCTGCCTCTGTGTCACCTGGTGAATCAGACGATTTCTCTGGAGAAGGACGGCTGTCCGAAGTGTCATCAAGTGGAGACGACCATCTGCAGCGGATACTGCCCCACCAAGGTACCGTGGGAACAGTGGGGGTAATCATCAACACCCCCTGTCTCTGTTCAAAGAGACCGCATCTCTACAACGTGAGACATTAAGGGGTATCATGTGGCCGGCAAGAGCTCTGAGAGAATATAATACGTTTAGTATACGGTTACATGCCCATAAACGACATGTCCCACAATGCATCTCATTTCGTGACATGCGCACTGAAGAGACTTACAATTATTGCGAGACTTCTGCTTTGAGACGAAGTTAATTATGAAGTTATTACCCTATCCGATAGTAATCAATAATGTGATATAATACATTATTTTATATATGTGTATATTTATATAGTCTTAAAGTTACAACCGGCTAACGTGGCCCGTGATGAAATTGAGTTTGACCAGTGGCGCTTTTGTGCTAAAGTGGTGGGGCACGAAAAACTTAGATGTTTACATACAAGCTTCTGGTGCTTTTTCAAACACGTGAATAGCTGGCTATCCGTGGTTCCGATAGGGGTGTCGCTCTAATGCAGGGGTGTCAAACTCAAAGTGGGGAGTCGAGGGCCGGACCGGTTCAATGTTTATATATATTTTAACGAACTTATTACATTACATGTCAATTGTTAGACGGTTTTATCCAAAGCGACTTACATACATTCGGTACTGTGGGACAAACCCCACAGGGTTAGGGTTAGCTTTTCCTCAGTCATTTCTTATGATTACATTTTTCAAAAAAAACAAACAATTTCCCTCAAAGAGAAACCAAACATGTCCTGTTGTCCTGAGAGAAAGTGCAGAAGGAAGCATCCATTGAACTCAGGTTGCTGCTCTGTGATGCTAGCTCAGATACTTGGCGTCTCATCTCAAGGTCATCAATGTTTGGGGTCCGGTTCTGAGCGGAGGAGACCCTCAGGATGGAGAGAAGGTGCAATATACCGACAGGCCAGATCTAATAGTTAGAAATGATCTTGCGGGCCGAAATTAAATCCACGAAGGGCCTGATTTGGCCCCCCGGGCCTCGAGTTTGCCACACGTGCTCTAATGGGACTCCCTGATAGTTTAACATCGACGCTAAAGGGCCCCCCACTGCGTTGATACTGACGCCAAGGGATCCTGACGTACAGGACGAGTTGGGAGAGAATGTGTAGTACATGATACACATTTGCTAGACAAAAACGTGTGTTATAGCGAAGTAAAAGTCGTGATAGAGGCTTGCTTGTCAGGTATTTCTGCACTGGTGGGCCATGTTAACAAGACCATGGCACGATATCAGTCGATCCAGCAGAGCAATAGCCAATAGGCAACACACAGAAGATCAACAACATATATGACGTAACATGAACTTACCAAAGCTGAAGTAGACGGTCAACCTCATTCATTATGTTTCCATTTGACTGATCGTAATCGCTGTACACTGCTCTCTCTCTCTCGTCTCCTCTTCACACACTACACTTTCCGTGGCACCCGTACTTACAGCCAATCAGCTGTCTGAATGATGTGAGATGACGTGTGGTGGGTATGGCAGCTCAGCGCCCCTATGGTGATTCTGTTTTTGCCACACACATTGAATAGAAAAAGACTCTGAGCGTGCGCAGTGTGGTTTTTACAGCACCCATTCGTTTTGACAGCAGAGAGAGGGGCTCGACAGGCACGAATTAGAAGAACACAGACTAAAACAGCAATGTGCAGACGAATCAGATGATTAAACATGATCTTAAAATATATTTTAAGATGTATTCTTTTGCATTTAAAAAAAAATATTATTTTAATTACTTACTGCTGCCACTAGGTGGGGTGAGTTCGACACCCCTGTATTAGAGGCTCTATTGAAACCAATACAGATATACATATCGGCAGAAGGAGATAAACAACACGTGAATATATTCGGAAAATGTTCGGATGTGTAAAGGTAATTTGTTTATATATAATTTGCAAGTCAATAATATTTGTGTTTATCAATTTGATACTGCTTAAGTTTGAACAGTAAATCAAACATATGTAATGATGTACTATCTTCCCAGGACCCTGTCATCAAGTCCCGGTCCAGCAAAGTGTACCAGCATGTGTGCACGTACCAGGACTACCACTACATGACCTTTGACCTCCCTGACTGCCCCCCCGGCGTCGACCCGTCCGTCTCCTACCCGGTGGCTCTGAGCTGCCACTGCGGCCGCTGCAGCATGAAGACGTCCGACTGCACCTTCGAGGGTCTGAGGCCCAACTTCTGCATGAACGACATCACTTTCTACTAGAGTCACAAGAATACATGAACGACGTCCCTTTCAGGGCTCGAGATTAAAGGACGTCCCGTCGTCCCGGGGCCGAAATAAATAGTGTCGGGGAGGATAACAAATAATTTTGAGACGAATTTGGGACGAGAGTTAAAATAAAAATACCCTGCTAACTCTACTACAAACGGCGATGAAAATGAAACCGACTGCACGTTTTGTGTAGCACACAGTTATTAAACCTCCTTGTCAACATAAACACAAACGCACAAAACATTTAGAAACCCGCGAAATACACACACATGTAGCTACTGCTGTGCCGCTGGCTGTGCCCGCAAATTCCTGGCCCGGAAATTCGCGGGTCTAGCTATGTACTGAGTGTGTGTATTTCGCGGGGTTGAGTGATGTACAATGGCATCCCGTGGAGGAATTATGAAATGTTTTACCGTTACAGCAGAACCAGACCCTGGAGCGCCGGCCTCTTTATTGACTTACTCCTCTTCATCCCCTATGTGTAATAAGTCTGAGAAGAGAACCCTCCATCTTATTGTAGTCCTCCCCCCATGTAGGGATGGGTACCGAGCCCCGGTGTTAAACAAGCCCCGGGCCGGAATTATTAAAGACAGTGGTAACGTTAAGCGTTATCGGACTTTTTATCGGTACTGAAGACATTTAAAAAATATGTGTCATATGTATTATTGCTCCATACACATTTTATCGCAGTTTTAGTTTCGCCAACTCCGTTTCTAATATGCAATACGACTACAACATGCGTCTATGATGTATTTTCGAGCTTTCCAATCCAGACGAGATCTCTCTGTCCCGTCTGTGTGCGAGGGGGCGGGCGGTTCGTGAAGGTCTCCTGACTGACAGACTGTGGTTACTCTGGGTTCTGTGTTCAGGACACAGTGTTGGATTTGTTTTGATAATTGGATGGGACTTGATTGGATTCAATATTAGAGTAATTTTCTCGTTTATGTGTTTGTTTAAATATATTTGGCCTTTGTTTCTGTGATTGAATGATTTACTCAAATAAAAAGGTTGATGAATTATCATCTAATGATTTGTATGATGTTTTATTTATGTTAAAGGTCACTTTGAATGATTTTAACTAATGATAATGTAGAAAAACTAAATTTTTTAAATTCGGGACGGTCCACTAGAGTCACAAGAACTGCATGAACGACCTCTGGTCCCAGCTATGGAACCACACACAGTAACCGTGGTGTTTCTCTCGTGAGTCGCGTCGCCCTCAGTCCAGCACTCCTCTCGGTACGGGCCGGAGTCTGAACGGGTCAGGTTCTGGATCTCGTAGGAAGAAGTATCGGCCACGCTGACGAGTCGTTGTTTCAGGTCTTCAGGTACTGAGGATGTCTGGTTCCAGAGGGCAGAGGTGTTCCACAGAACCAGCTTCTCAGGCAGGAGCCGGCGTCCTCCGGGAGCTCGAAGGTGAGAGTCGCTCTCCTCTCGGAGGACGATGAGGTCTTCAGAGTGAATGTTGCTGATGAGAGCGAGCAGCAGCACGGAGAGCTCTGAGACGGTAGCCATTCTGCTCCGAGCTTTCCTCCAGAGTGCAAACACCGCTCACTCATAAGATCTGTGTCAACCCTCAGCGACAGCGTCTCATTGGTGGACCGAACACACGACTTCTTCATCTCATCGTCAGTGGAAACTCTGAAGGGTTGGAGTTATCAGGTCATCTCTGGTTTGGACTTCTGATCTGAACGTGTTGATATCTTGAGTTTGCTGCACAGGAAGACTTTGATCTGATGGTTGGAGTCGAGGGGGTCCAGACCCCAGTTTGGGTGACTGGAGTTGTGAGGTAGAGAGGTTTCTACCTTCTATTTTTTTTCAAACGCTTTTTTGGTCCATCTGCGGCGGCTCTGATGATTCGAATCGGCTGTACCTACTACTAATGAATATTACATGTTGAGAGGAAATCTTTCCACCAATAATTCCAATAAGTAATCCAAAATGTATTCACTTCAGGTTTATTAAAGTAACTGTAATCAGATTACTCGTCTTTCAAATGTAACGCGAGCTGAATACAGTTACTTGATTTTTGTATTCTGATTACGTAACGCCGTTACATGTATTCCGTTACAACCCAACCCTGCCCAAGGATCAGTGCTGGGTCCACTTCTCTTTTCTGTTTACATGCTCCCACTTAAACACATCATCCGTAAACACAACATCAGTTTCCATTTCGAACTGCCTGCCTCCAGGATATCCACAAATGGATGTCTCAAAACACAGGCTCCTCCAACAGAGCAACATGAATATATATATATATATATATATATATATATAGGACATAGACTAATAGAACAGATACAATAAATTGGTGTCTATATACGCCGGCATCCGGAGTCATGGATGATCCTGCGGTCCTGTCTCCTGGATCTTGCGTCATGGCTGTGGTCCTGGATCATCGGTCCTGGATGGATATCCTCGTGGATTCATCTTCCTATTATACACACATGCATTTCCAAACATCTGGACTACCTATGTTGCAAATGTATTATCTTTTCAATTTCCACACGGCATCTACTGCACGTCTGTCCGTCCTGGGAGAGGAATCCCTCCTCTGTTGCTCTCCCTGAGGTTTCTCCCATGTTCCCTTTAAACTGTGGGTTTTCTCCGGAAGTTTTTCCTTGTACGATGTGAGGGTCTAAGGACAGAGGGTCTAAGGACAGAGGGTCTAAGGATATAGGGTCTAAGGACAGAGGGTCGAAGGACAGAGGGTCTGAGGACAGAGGGTCTAACGACAGAGGGTCTGAGGACAGAGGGTCTAAGGACAGAGGGTCTGAGGACAGAGGGTCTAAGGACAGAGGGTCTGAGGACAGAGGGTCTAAGGACAGAGGGTCTGAGGACAGAGGGTGTCGTATTGTCATACTGATATTCTGTACACACTGTGAAGTCCACTGAGACAAATGTAACATTTGTGATATTGGGCTATAAATAAACATTGATTGATTGATTGATAAAATAGTGCATGAACGACGTCCCTTTCCACTAGTGTCACCAGAACATGAAGCACGCTGAGGAAGGACTGTGTTAGTGTTCAGCATCAACTGGTGAGTAACGGTTTTATTAGATGTATTAAAACTGATTCTAACTGTTGGCTGTTCCTGAGGCTCTCCGGTGTGACGAGGGGAGTCTAGACCCACCTAATGTCTCTGTTGGGATGGAAGGAAACGTTATAGTAATGTATTACGTTTAGCTCCAGTGCAGTACGGATTTAGAAGTGGTTGTAACAACGCCTAAAAAGAGATTCAACTGAGACGGAGAAAAGTCTCTCTGTCTTCAGCTGCATCTCTCTCATTTACGATCATTCATAACACTGGATACCAACAGTATTTACAAAACAAATTTAAGGAACACATACGAGTAACCTTAGTAACCTAATCTGAGTCCCACAATATAAGAGTAAGGTAACCTGATTACTTTGGGATTACCTCAATATGTGTATTCTGTAAGACAACAGCACGATGTGACCTTAGCAAAGAAGAAAGAAAGACATGTAGGATCAGAAATGATTGTATTCATAGGAAAACCTTCCTTCCACGAAGCAGGCAGTAGCCTTTAAACCAACAGTGAAACACACGAGCACATTCTACAGTTTAAAAAACAGAAATACAATCTGATCCTTTCCCAACGAACACTATCTGCTCTTTTGTAGTTCATACGGTCCATGGATTACGAGCACCCGAAGCCCATGCTTCGTGATATATAGTGTGTTGATGTATTGTCCCCCTGTATCCCTGCTGGTAATCCCAATGGTTTAACCCAGTCCTGAACTGTAGGCCTGTCCCAGTGTCCGGAAGCTACTGTAAACCAGTGAAGGGAGCATTGAGGGAACACTTAAGGATGCTCAGGACCAGTTGGACTTTTGCTCGACTCAAAGACGTTTGATGAAGCAAAAACAAAACTTCATGTGTGCAGACCCTCCAGTACGTAAGGAGTACCGTTTACCAGATGATGAGGTGGATATATATGTTTTCAAAGGTCATCTATAATGCACATCTTGATGTATTTTATACATAGATGTGTGCCCCCGGTGGTGAGCGTTGTGCAAGCGCTGACACCTCTTCCTAAGATCTGAACCCTCAGCAACAGCGTCTCATTGGTGGACCGAAAACACGACATCTTTATCTCATCGTCAGTGGAAACTTTGAAGAGTTGGGGTTACCAGGTAATCTTTGGGTTTGGACTTACGTCAAAGCCACGCTCTTCTTGGTTAGACTTCAGCGGTGGGGAAACTCTGGGGGACGGCCTGGAGGGAGGCTGGACCCCTCTGAGTACACAACGTATGTACGAGCAGCAACGCATGCTTTTTAACAACCTGAAGCTTCAGTCTGCGGGTTGTGCCACAAACGTCACTTCCTTATCTCATCGTCAGTGGGAACTCTGAAGGGTTACAGTTATGAAGTCATCTCTGGGTATGGATTTACGTCAAAGCCACGCTCTACTTGGTTAGACTTCTGATCTGAACATCTAACCAGTAGATTACTGAGAATCCCTCTCCGCTTGCAGCTCATCCAAAACTCTGCTGCAAGGACTCAGGCAGGAAGTCACCACGGCCAAAGGGTGGCTGGAGGAGGGACTCAGGCAGAACATGTGGGGCATTGTCTATTTTGGGATGGAGGGAAATTCATATTAAGTTTAGCTCCAGTGGAGTATGGATTTAGACGTGGTTGTAACACCGCCGACAAAGAGATTAAACTGAGACGGAGAAACGTCTCTCTGTCTTCAGCTGCATCTCTCTCATTTACAATCATCCATAAGACTGGATACACACAGTATTTAGAAAACATAAGGAACACATCCCAAAGACAAAGCAGTAACCTCAGTAACCTAATCTCACAATATAAAAGTAATGTAACCTGATTACTTTGGGTTTACCTCAATATCAAATGCAATCAAATAAATATGAGAACTATGATTTCGATGTTTTTGAAGCAGGCAGTAGCCGATGCAACAACAGTGAAACACATGAGCACATACTACAGTTTAAAAAAGCAGAAACACAATCTGATCCTTTCACGACAAACACTAAATGCTCTTTTGTATTTCATTTAACTTCTAGTACAGCACATGGACTAAGAGCACCCATGCTTCGGAATATTTCTTTTTGATGTGTTGTCTCCCTGTATCCGTGCTGGTAACCCCCAACCAGTGACGGGAGTATTGTGGGGAGATGTAAGGGTGTCAAAGACGTTTAATGAAGCAAAAGCAAAACAGAAACAGTGTGCAGACAGTGTGCATACCCTCCAGTACACATAACGAGTAACCCTTACAAGATGATGAGGTATATTCGTGTTTTTAAGTAAGGTATACAGTTTTTTAGTGTCCGGTTTCCAAAACAGCATGAGAAGTTTGGCTAATTTTATAATTTTGATTCCAGCATGGGATCTGAGACGTCTCCATTCTCACACGGCGGTACTGAGTTGTGGTTTCCATTAGTGGTAGCAACATTTGTTGGGATTTGGATTGGACCCTTAACTTGAAAAACGTCCCACTTCTGAGGTATTAGTCCTTTGTTGAAGAGCACAGAAGTCAGGTAGGACACCAGCAATATTAAGGTAAAAGCAACCAGCATACAGACGGTCCTGATGGGGAAATACTGGACGTAAACGCCGTCCTCCAAGGTGCATCCTGGGAAATGAATGGCAGGACGTATTCCTAGCAAAGGCTCTCCACTCAGGAGTTTTAAAATAAACGATCCCAGGAAGCCAACAGTGGCTCCGTAGCCGTTGGATATGTTGAAGAAAAGCACACAGACCAGCTGTGGAAACATCAAGATGTAGGCGATTTCTCCGCCTAGGATCCAGAACGCCATGACACCCGTGTGCAGGAAGGTGAGCGATGTGCCGGCAAGCCCGAATAAAACCACCGAAATACGAATCACCCACCGGATCTCGTTTTCTGACGCCTACATTGAGGAGAAAACAGAAAAGAAATAAGAAAAATGTTGATATGTCTGTGCTAACCTCTCTTTTGTGCTTCCTAGTTTCACAAGATTCCTTCATTGTCCCACCTAAAAACAAAACCATAAACTGTATACTGGTCACACAACTTCCTGTCACCACCGCTAAGCTAAAGGTTGCTTATGTTGGGCTATAAAGGAACTACAGCACGGTCACATGACTTCACGTCACCACCGCTAAGCTAAAGGAGGCTAATGTTGGGCTATAAAGGAACTACAGCACGGTCACATGACTTCACGTCACCACCGCTAAGCTAAAGGTGGCTAATGTTGGGCTATAAAGGAAATACAGCACGGTCACATGACTTCACGTCACCACCGCTATGCTAAAGGAGGCTAATGTTGGGCTATACAGGAACTACAGCACGGTCACATGACTTCCTGTCACCATCGCTAAGCTAAAGGTGGCTAATGTTGGGCTATAAAGGAACTATAGTACGGTCACATGACTTCACGTCACCATCGCTAAGCTAAAGGTGGCTAATGTTGGGCTATAAAGGAACTATAGTACGGTCACATGACTTCACGTCACCACCGCTAAGCTAAAAGTGGCTAATTTTGGGTGCGATGATGTTTAGTCGTCTCATTTAGACACTTGTGAGCAACCTCTGTTTTAAATCCACCAGTGGGGATTTACTGACGTATTATATGTCTTAGAACAAAACGTTAAAATCTCTTCAGCTTGTATTAACCACAGACATTATTTCAGGATCACAACCAAATACACATTCAGGAAACCATCGACTTCAAGACGAGGGAACAGGAAGTGGAAAATGCTAACTTATTTCTGGGATTTAGGACTTCCTGCCCCACTCCATTGAAAAAACTTGAAATTAATGATTGAGACCATGAAAAAGTCAGCGAAGCCTCCTGAAGTAATAAATCAAGTGAAATGTACAGGGTCATTTTCTTGTATACTTCTATACACTCAGACTGTATTGTGACAGGTGGGTATGGTGCATAGCCTGCTACTAGTAACCAGAGAGAAAGTTCAGTTTTGCCTCCGCACACATATCACATATCACATAACATGTGTAAAGAGTGTTTTAAAGCGGTTCTGTGAAATATTGAGTGTGTTATTGTTACTTCTATACAATCAGACTGTAGTCAATTCACTAGCTTATTACCTGTGTCCTCAGGATCTTGGAGTAGATATTGGAGGAGAAGATGGAGGCCGCAGAAAGGAGGGCGGAGTCAGTTGATGACATCACGGCGGCCGCTATGGCTCCGATGCCGATGACGGAGATGTATGGAGGGGTGAGGTACTGCAGGGAGAGCGGTAAAATCAAACCTGTCTGGCCTCGTTCAAAGGGAGTCGGAAGACCGTAGGAAGTCTGGTTCCAGTCTGGGGAAACATAAAACCATTAGAGCCAGTAGTTCAAATACTTTGTTACTGTACTTAAGTACATTTCTCTGGTATCACTACTTTACTCACTACTTATTACTTTGACACAAATACCTGTACTTTCTACTTCTTACATGTTGAACTCAAATACCTGTACTTTCTACTTCTCACATGTTGAACTCAAATACCTGTACTTTCTACTTCTTACATGTTGAACTCAAATACCTGTACTTTCTACTTCGTACATGTTGAACTCAAATACCTGTACTTTCTACTTCTTACATGTTGAACTCAAATACCTGTACTTTCTACTTCTTACATGTTGAACACAAATACCTGTACTTTCTACTTCTCACATGTTGAACTCAAATACCTGTACTTTCTACTTCTTACATGTTGAACCCAAATACCTGTACTTTCTACTTCTTACATGTTGAACTCAAATACCTGTACTTTCTACTTCTTACATGTTGAACACAAATACCTGTACTTTCTACTTCTCACATGTTGAACCCAAATACCTGTACTTTCTACTTCTTACATGTTGAACTCAAATACCTGTACTTTCTACTTCTTACATGTTGAACTCAAATACCTGTACTTTTTACTTCTTACATGTTGAACTCAAATACCTGTACTTTCTACTTCTTACATGTTGAACTCAAATACCTGTACTTTCAACTTCTTACATGTTGAACTCAAATACCTGTACTTTCTACTTCTTACATGTTGAACCCAAATACCTGTACTTTCTACTTCTTACATGTTGAACAAAATACCTGTACTTTCTACTTCTCACATGTTGAACCCAAATACCTGTACTTTCTACTTCTTACATGTTGAACTCAAATACCTGTACTTTCTACTTCTCTCATGTTGAACTCAAATACCTGTACTTTCTACTTCTCACATGTTGAACTCAGATACCTGTACTTTCTACTTCTTACATGTTGAACTCAAATACCTGTACTTTCTACTTCTCACATGTTGAACCCAAATACCTGTACTTTCTACTTCTTATATGTTGAACCCAAATACCTGTACTTTCTACTTCTTACATGTTGAACTCAAATACCTGTACTTTCTACTTCTTACATGTTGAACACAAATACCTGTACTTTCTACTTCTCACATGTTGAACACAAATACCTGTACTTTCTACTTCTCACATGTTGAACCCAAATACCTGTACTTTCTACTTCTTACATGTTGAACTCAAATACCTGTACTTTCTACTTCTTACATGTTGAACTCAAATACCTGTACTTTCTACTTCTTACATGTTGAACCCAAATACCTGTACTTTCTACTTCTTACATGTTGAACACAAATACCTGTACTTTCTACTTCTTACATGTTGAACTTAAATACCTGTACTTTCTACTTCTCACATGTTGAACTCAAATACCTGTACTTTCTACTTCTCACATGTTGAACCCAAATACCTGTACTTTCTACTTCTTACATGTTGAACTCAAATACCTGTACTTTCTACTTCTTACATGTTGAACTTAAATACCTGTACTTTCTACTTCTCTCATGTTGAACTCAAATACCTGTACTTTCTACTTCTTACATGTTGAACTCAAATACCTGTACTTTCTACTTCTTACATGTTGAACTCAAATACCTGTACTTTCTACTTCTTACATGTTGAACTCAAATACCTGTACTTTCTACTTCTCACATGTTGAACTCAAATACCTGTACTTTCTACTTCTCACATGTTGAACTCAAATACCTGTACTTTCTACTTCTTACATGTTGAACTCAAATACCTGTACTTTCTACTTCTTACATGTTGAACTCAAATACCTGTACTTTCTACTTCTTACATGTTGAACACAAATACCTGTACTTTCTACTTCTCACATGTTGAACTCAAATACCTGTACTTTCTACTTCTCACATGTTGAACTCAAATACCTGTACTTTCTACTTCTCACATGTTGAACTCAAATACCTGTACTTTCTACTTCTTACATGTTGAACCCAAATACCTGTACTTTCTACTTCTCACATGTTGAACTCAAATACCTGTACTTTCTACTTCTTACATGTTGAACTCAAATACCTGTACTTTCTACTTCTCACATGTTGAACTCAAATACCTGTACTTTCTACTTCTTACATGTTGAACCCAAATACCTGTACTTTCTACTTCTCACATGTTGAACTCAAATACCTGTACTTTCTACTTCTTACATGTTGAACTCAAATACCTGTACTTTCTACTTCTTACATGTTGAACTCAAATACCTGTACTTTCTACTTCTTACATGTTGAACTCAAATACCTGTACTTTCTACTTCTCTCATGTTGAACACAAATACCTGTACTTTCTACTTCTCACATGTTGAACTCAAATACCTGTACTTTCTACTTCTCACATGTTGAACTCAAATACCTGTACTTTCTACTTCTTACATGTTGAACTCAAATACCTGTACTTTCTACTTCTTACATGTTGAACCCAAATACCTGTACTTTCTACTTCTTACATGTTGAACACAAATACCTGTACTTTCTACTTCTTACATGTTGAACTCAAATACCTGTACTTTCTACTTCTCACATGTTGAACTCAAATACCTGTACTTTCTACTTCTCACATGTTGAACCCAAATACCTGTACTTTCTACTTCTTACATGTTGAACACAAATACCTGTACTTTCTACTTCTTACATGTTGAACTAAATACCTGTACTTTCTACTTCTCACATGTTGAACTCAAATACCTGTACTTTCTACTTCTTACATGTTGAACCCAAATACCTGTACTTTCTACTTCTACATGTTGAACTCAAATACCTGTACTTTCTACTTCTTACATGTTGAACTCAAATACCTGTACTTTCTACTTCTTACATGTTGAACTCAAATACCTGTACTTTCTACTTCTTACATGTTGAACTCAAATACCTGTACTTTCTACTTCTTACATGTTGAACACAAATACCTGTACTTTCTACTTCTCACATGTTGAACTCAAATACCTGTACTTTCTACTTCTTACATGTTGAACTCAAATACCTGTACTTTCTACTTCTTACATGTTGAACTCAAATACCTGTACTTTCTACTTCTTACATGTTGAACCCAAATACCTGTACTTTCTACTTCTTACATGTTGAACACAAATACCTGTACTTTCTACTTCTTACATGTTGAACTTAAATACCTGTACTTTCTACTTCTCACATGTTGAACTCAAATACCTGTACTTTCTACTTCTCACATGTTGAACCCAAATACCTGTACTTTCTACTTCTTACATGTTGAACACAAATACCTGTACTTTCTACTTCTTACATGTTGAACTTAAATACCTGTACTTTCTACTTCTCACATGTTGAACTCAAATACCTGTACTTTCTACTTCTTACATGTTGAACCCAAATACCTGTACTTTCTACTTCTCACATGTTGAACCCAAATACCTGTACTTTCTACTTCTTACATGTTGAACTCAAATACCTGTACTTTCTACTTCTTACATGTTGAACTCAAATACCTGTACTTTCTACTTCTTACATGTTGAACTCAAATACCTGTACTTTCTACTTCTTACATGTTGAACTCAAATACCTTTACTTTCTACTTCTTACATGTTGAACAACACATCTAAATTACCTGTGGATGCAGCCACTGCCCCGATGATCACTGGAGGAATTCCAAACGTGGGAATGAGAAAAGCCGCAGCGTAGCATCGCAGCTTAGCCGTGGTGGAGGAAGAGGCCGATAACGTCCTCTGGTGGAAGTCCTGGAAACCGAGGTCTCCGATACTCTTCATACGACAGAGAAATAAGCACACGGAAAGATTCATGACCCTTAACTCAATCTTAATCTTTATTTATGTATATAGCACATTTAAAATAACCTCAGTAGACCAACGTGCTAGCATCAGATGGAAATACTTAAGTACATTTGACATAGATGTAGTTCTGGAAAGCAGTTTCTTAGTTACATTTCACCACTCGGTCATGCTACTCTTACCTTGAAGCTCATGTATATTTCACTGGTGCACGCCTCACTTGTCGAACTCCCTTTTGTCTCCATGCATTAAATCCATTACCTTACCAAAAGTAGAAAGATGTCCATCCACCTCCAGGCTTTGTCCGCGGTCAGCGTGCCGACCCATGGGGCCTGGAAGGTGTGGTTGAAGGAGGTGGAGGTGATGGGAACAGAGAAGGGACTGGTGAGGATGAAGGGGACGCACAGCCACTGAGGAGAGAGAGGAACACCACAGAAGAAGAGCTGGTTTACATTCAATCAACGGGACAATAAAATACAACATACAGGAGGAAGGGGACGCACAGCCACTGAGGAGAGGAACACCACAGAAGAAGAAGAGATGGTTTACATTCAGTCAACCGGACAGTAAAAATGAAATTCAGACTTTTTTTTTATTCTCACTTTTTGCTCAGAACTCCATTTCAGTCAATTGTTGCTACATTTTATTTGAGTAGTTTAGACGTTTTCTCAGAACTAATTAAATAAATCGCTTCCGGTCATATCTAAAAAAAATGCACATGTGGCCCTTATCCTCTTTCGTACCTTCTGACTGCCATCAGACTACAATTTGCCCCATTGACTTACATCGGGAAAGACACGTCTGTAAATCAGTGGATATTTTGAGCTAAATCAACACTTTTCAAGCCCCTATCTCAATCATTAAGGTCTCAAAGCTGTACAATGTGCTAAAAGCCGAATCCAGAGTCATTTTCTCTCTCAATATATTTGACTGAGAGGAGAGAGGGGGATTGGAGGCGGGGCTTAAGCAAGAGAATCGCTTCTATGGGGCCACATACGGGTACTTTTGTTCTCGAAAGGGTGGCCATTGTTGCTTCATGCACCACCGAGCAGCTCCTAAAGGACTTAAAGGTCTTTGTACATCCATTCAGAACCCTGACTATTGTTTGTAAAGCACCCGAGTTTAGTATTGTACTTAGAGGAGACAGATGGGGACGTCTTTTGTTTTGATGATTGGGAAATACAAATAAAACTACAGAGATAACAGGACTTTTGTGTGAATCCAGACGAACCCAGATGTGTTTGACCAAATTAGTTTTGTGTGGATCCAGACTAGCTCAGTGACCAATTTACCGAGGTGACAAAAATGAGAGTGAGTTGAATAACGTCGGTGTACGCCACAGAGTATAATCCCCCCATCAGGGTGTAGGTGATGGCCACGGCCGCAGAGATCCAGATGCACACAGCGTACGACAAATCCAGGATCACACTCATGGTGACACCTGGAAGATACACACACACTTTAGTATCTCACACACACTGTATACACTTATATATCCAGAGGTGGGAAGTAGTTGAGTACAAACACTTTGTTACTGTACTTAAGTACATTTTTCTGGTATCAGTACTTTACTCCACTACTTATTTTTCTGACGACTTTTTAATTTTACTTCTTACATGTTGAACCCAAATACCTGTACTTTCTACTTCTTACATGTTGAACTCAAATACCTGTACTTTCTACTTCTTACATGTTGAACTCAAATACCTGTACTTTCTACTTCTTACATGTTGAACTCAAATACCTGTACTTTCTACTTCTTAAATGTTGAACTCAAATACCTGTACTTTCTACTTCTAACATGTTGAACTCAAATACCTGTACTTTCTACTTCTTACATGTTGAACTCAAATACCTGTACTTTCTACTTCTTACATGTTGAACCCAAATACCTGTACTTTATACTTCTCACATGTTGAACCCAAATACCTGTACTTTCTACTTCTCACATGTTGAACTCAAATACCTGTACTTTCTACTTCTCTCATGTTGAACTCAAATACCTGTACTTTCTACTTCTTACATGTTGAACTCAAATACCTGTACTTTCTACTTCTCACATGTTGAACTCAAATACCTGTACTTTCTACTACTTACATGTTGAACTCAAATACCTGTACTTTCTACTTCTTAAATGTTGAACTCAAATACCTGTACTTTCTTCTTCTAACATGTTGAACTCAAATACCTGTACTTTCTACTTCTTACATGTTGAACTCAAATACCTGTACTTTCTACTTCTTACATGTTGAACCCAAATACCTGTACTTTATACTTCTCACATGTTGAACCCAAATACCTGTACTTTCTACTTCTTACATGTTGAACCCAAATACCTGTACTTTATACTTCTTACATGTTGAACCCAAATACCTGTACTTTATACTTCTTACATGTTGAACCCAAATACCTGTACTTTCTACTTCTCACATGTTGAACTCAAATACCTGTACTTTCTACTTCTCTCATGTTGAACTCAAATACCTGTACTTTCTACTTCTCTACATGTTGAACTCAAATACCTGTACTTTCTACTTCTTACATGTTGAACCCAAATACCTGTACTTTCTACTTCTTACATGTTGAACTCAAATACCTGTACTTTCTACTTCTTACATGTTGAACCCAAATACCTGTACTTTCTACTTCTTACATGTTGAACTCAAATACCTGTACTTTCTACTTCTCTCATGTTGAACTCAAATACCTGTACTTTCTACTTCTCTCATTTCCAAACAGCTGGTTCCTTTAGTCTGAATGTGTGTTTGGTGCGTGATCATTATTCTTTAGAGTCATTGCGTGCCTATTGGTTTGAACACGATCCGTGTATCCATCACTTCCTGGTCTTCTCTAAAGAAGAGGGACCACTTTTTACTGAAGTACATTTCAAAGCCTCTTTACTTTCACTTGAGTAAAGAAGTTTAGTCAGTACTTCTACTTTCACCAGAGTATTTTTAAACACGAGTATCTGTACTTCTACTTGAGTAAAGGATGTGTGTACTGCAGCCATCTCTGCTGATTTTAGATACTTGTGAAGATGTTGTTGACCGTCACTGCGGTGTAACACCAAAGCTCTTACATTTCTACTAACTTTGACTTTAGATTAGATGTAATGATCCCACAATAGGAAATAGTAGGTAGGTAGGTAGGTAGGTAGGTAGGTAGGTAGGTAGTTATGTAGGTAGGTAGGTAGGTAGGTAGGTAGATAGGTAGGTAGGTAGGTAGGTAGGTAGGTAGGTGGGTGGGTGGGTGGGTGGACGTGTAGGTAGGTAGGTGGGTGGGTGGGTGGGTGGACGTGTAGGTAGGTAGGTGGGTGGTTGGGTAGGTAGGTAGGTAGGTAGGTAGAGAAAGATTGACGATACATTTGACTACAGTATAACAATATACAGATGTAGTTTGATGAATTGTTACCCAGGCTTATCAGCGTCGATGTGACCCAGATGATTTCGGACATCAGAGGAGCCACAGACAAAAGTCCACTCAGCGTGTTTCCATATTTAATCTGGAAAGGATCCATCATGGTCACGTACTGCCTGTCTCTCATCGGCTCGGCGAAGAAAAGACCGCCTTGGGAATAAAAAGTATAGCAGAGTTACAGATGAGATTCCCCGGTACTGTTAAATCTATCATATTTTAAAGCATTTCTCTGCGTTCATGCAGTCTTTCAAACCGCTAATATAAAGTCATCAGCTTTGGAGGATTAGAAGACCCTTTAAAATCTACGTTTGGTCTTTTAAAGTTATGGATTCACCTTTCCGAATTGGATGTTAAGGCAGGATATGACACTGTGAGGATTATTAGGGAACTATAGAGTCGATTTTGAAGAGATATTGATCATGTTGCGCTACCCTGGCTCGAGCAAAGGGAACAGCAACAAGAAATCAGAAAATCACGTAATATATAAGTTTAACGGTTATAAGGAAACAAGAAGACTTCCCTCTTTTTCGAAGCATGTAGCCAAGGAGATTTCACTGTAGATTTTGAGAGTGAAGATTCAAACAAACCCGTAAAAACAAAGCTTTGTGTCTGCCTGTGCTTCGAGGGAATTATATTACTATATGCAGTGAGTGTGTGATTGATGGAGTTGGAGACATTCGGACAAAGATATGTCAGTGCATTCGGTCTTATGTCGCGTCTGACCAGCACTTCTTAACGTTTGGCTTGTTTGAGTTATCAATCAATCAACAACTTTATTAGTCCCGCAAGGGGCAATAGGTTATGAGCAGCTTACTTCATGAACACAGGTAGGCACATCCAGGAAGAAAGCCTGGATGTGGATCAATCCAACGTAAACCATAAATAGTTCATAGCATCACAATAAATAAGTAAATAAATAATCAAGTCAAAAAAACATATCAAGAATTTAAAAGCTTGAGTGCAGAGGGGATGAATGATTTTGAAAAGCGATTTGTCTTAAGAGCAGGCATACTGTATCCAAGATAAACAAATATCTCTTTCAGCGTCAGTTTTTTTAGAATCGATCCAAACCAAAATAAACTTTGTAGCAACAGTTTTAAGAAAGAAACGCCCTGTGCTAGTACACCCTCCCGAGGGTCCGATTGTGGATGTCATGCGAGCATAGCATGGTGAAAACCGCCTGAAACTCCATGACATTTATGAGAGGGACTGCTCGAAAGTAGGATATTTGGGATATCCGACGTAGCCAGGGTTTATTTTTTGATATACTTTATTAATCCCCGTGGGGAAATTGTTTCTCTGCATTTGACCCAGGAGCAGTGTACTGCAATTTTGAATGTCGCCCGGGGAGCAGTGTGGGGAACGGTGCCTTGCTTCACTTCGGTAGCACTTGGTCTTGTCGGGACTTGAACTGGTGACCTTCCAGTTGTCAAGCCAACTCCCTATCGACTTCGCCACCACCGCCCCATCAGCTACGATCAGTTTCTGGGTGATTTGTACTGAGGAACAAGTATCACATCACCGACGGGTGAAAAATAGTGTTTTGGTAACACGGGGTGTTCAGGTAACACTTAAAGACTTTGTCATGGAACGCAAAGCAGGGTAGGGGGCTAGTACACCCTCCTGAGTGTCCGATTGTGGTTGTGAGCAAAACAAGGTGGAAACAATCAGTCTAAATTAACAATCGGGACGGAAATGTCCGGATTTCCAAAGTGAGGTTCTGTGAATACATTTAAAATCAAGAACCGAAATAATTGCACTGTAACTTTTATCTTTTAATGTTTATTATATTAGCTTTTCTTTTTAATGACTGATTTTAAATGCCATTTTCTGAATGTCTTTCATTTTTTGTTTTTCTTTGAATGTGTCTTTTATTATCTTTCACTGTTTTTAAATGCCTTTGTCTGAATGTCTTTCATTTCTGTAAAGCACCTTGAGTTGCCTGGTGCTGAAAGGTGCTATAGAAATAAACTTGCCTTGCCTTGTGGAGGAGAAACAGGGATGTTAGGCTTTGCAGACCATTTACATGCACACAAACCTATAGCACACACTACAGGGAAGGGAGCACACAGCAGAGTAGGTACTAATACTTCAATAGAAAGTCTGCAAGATACGGTTTTACAAGATGTATTAAAACAGTGAGTAACTTTTGGCTGAATAAAAGCCGCCTCTTCAAAGAGACGTTCAAATAAAGACACGAACCAACAATGAAAGCCACCGTTGCCGACAGAGGCATCACGGCCCAGATGAGCCCCAGCTTTGGATCGTAGACCGTCTCCGCTGTGCCGATGATGAACGTCCCGCCCACCCAGGTAGCTGCACACACACACACACACACCACACACACACACACACACACACACACACACCACATTATTATGTTAGTAATCCTTGGAATTGGGGACCAGTCTCCATCACGCTCCTCCAGAGTTCCTCGCTGCCACTCCAATGGCAGGATTCACATCAGTCTTTGAAACTAGGGATGTCCCGATCACCTTTTTTTGCTCCCGATCCGATTCCGATCATTTGATTTTGACAATCTGCCGATACCGATTTTTCCCGATCCGATCTTTATGCAATGCATTAAGAGAAAAAAAAGGTAACGGATAACGCCTGGTCATCCAACGCGATGAGTTCAGCTATCTTGGCTGCTATTGTGTTGGCCTTGTCTCTGTTCTGGGGCCGTTTCTCTTTCCTTTTGAAAGCCTCTGAAAGTGTCGGTTGTCTCCGTGCCGTTACCCGAGTGGCCGCTGTGTACTCGTCGTGTTGTTGTTGGTGTTTGTTTCTCAGGTGGCGTATTAGATTGGTCGTGTTGAACGTAGCTCTGTTCTTTCCACCACGCGGAACCTCTGCCTTGCAAACATTGCATCTGGCCGTTACACTGCCTTCGCTTTCAATTTCATAATACTTCCAAACTCCTGACATGTTCTCCGTCCCGCCTCCCGAGTCTCCAGCTGGACGTAGCCTCTCGTTAGCTTGCTGCTGCTATCAGACACTGCGCCCACTCTGTTGCCAGATGTGAGAGAAATAAGCAACCAGGTCTATGAAAACAAGCCTAAAGGAAGCAACACATACATGATGTTGTGTAATTTTAAACCAAAACTAAGTCCTCAGGATAACTTTAAGACGTGAACATGGTCATTTTTGTTTTGTAACATTAAATAAAAAAAAAGTAAAAAAAAATCCCGATCCCCGATTTTTTTGAAAATCACGTGATCGGCTCCGATCCCCAATCACGTGATCGGACATCTCTATTTGAAACCATGACAAACGATCAGGCGGGTCTTTGTCCAACCATGTCTGGAGGATCGTGAGTCGTGCCGCATACAGAGCAACACCGATACTAAGCCGATGTCTATGTTCGTAGTTTAAATCTGATCCGAGGACAACGTGATATCTGGGTTGAAAGGTCACGCGAGCTGCGAGGAACTTCGGATGCATTGTTAGAGGCTGGTCCCGACAGCACCGAGCATGACGGAAGAAGGGCTATAACTGTGGGCGCAAATATAACATAAGTAGAAACATCGGCCGATAGAACAAGTGAACGTTCGCTCGGTGAGATTCCTTGATCTAAGACGGGATATATATTTTTTTATTATCTGGAGAACTCATCGAGAACTATATTTCACCAGAATCAGGACATGTGGCGTTTCAGTATAAGCTGCTCAAAAGTGTTCTGACGTTAGCTGGTGGTTTTCTAATAAACATGTAAAACGACGTGTTTCGTCTGCGATACGACTCACAATGAGCGTTGTTTACTGAACAAGATGACCCGATGTCTCTGCAGAGTCACTTCTGAAGTTATCGTGTCTTATCTCGGGTGGAGAGACACATTCTGATCGATGTTAGACACATGTACGGCAAGATTTAGAGTGTTTGTGGTGATAAAAAAAGGGTCTAAGGACAGAGGGTCTAAGGATAGAGGACAGAGGGTCTGAGGACAGAGGGTCTAAGGACAGAGGGTCTAAAATCAAGTTTTATTTATACAGCACGTTTGTGAACGATGTTTGGTGGAGCCAAAGTGCTGTACAGACCCTCTGTCCTTAGACCCTCTATTGTCAGACCCTCTGTCCTTAGACCCTCTGTCCTCAGATCCTCTATCCTTAGACCCTCTATCCTTAGACCCTCTATCATCAGACCCTCTGTCCTTAGACCCTCTATCCTTAGACCCTCTATCCTTACACCCTCTATCCTTAGACCCTCTATCCTCAGACCCTCTGTCCTTAGACCCTCTATCCTTAGACCCTCTATCCTTAGACCTTCTGTCCTCAGACCCTCTATCGTCAGACCCTCTGTCCTGAGACCCTATGTCCTTAGACCATCTGTCCTCAGACCCTCTGTCCTCAGACCCTCTTTCCTCAGACCCTCTATCCTCAGACCCTCTGTCCTCAGACCCTCTGTCCTCAGACCCTCTATCCTTAGACCCTCTGTCCTTTCACCCTCTGTCCTTAGACCCTCTGTCCTTAGACCCTCTGTCCTTAGACCATCTGTCCTCAGACCCTCTGTCCTCAGACCCTCTATCATCAGACCCTCTGTCCTTAGACCCTCTATCCTTAGACCCTCTATCCTTAGACCCTCTATCCTTAGACCCTCTATCCTCAGACCCTCTGTCCTTAGACCCTCTATCCTTAGGCTCTCTATCCTTAGACCTTCTGTCCTCAGACCCTCTATCGTCAGACCCTCTGTCCTGAGACCCTATGTCCTTAGACCATCTGTCCTCAGACCCTCTGTCCTCAGACCCTCTTTCCTCAGACCCTCTATCCTCAGACCCTCTGTCCTCAGACCCTCTGTCCTTAGACCCTCTATCCTTAGACCCTCTGTCCTTTCACCCTCTGTCCTTAGACCCTCTGTCCTTAGACCCTCTGTCCTTAGACCATCTGTCCTCAGACCCTCTGTCCTCAGACCCTCTATCCTTTAACTCTCTGTCCTCAGACCCTCTGTCCTTAGACCCTCTGTCCTTTGACTCTCTGTCCTTATACCCTCTGTCCTTAGACCCTGTCCTTAGACCCTCTATCCTTAGACCCTCTGTCCTTTGACCCTCTGTCCTTTGACCCTCTGTCCTCAGACCCTCTGTCCTCAGACCCTCTGTCCTTTGACCCTCTGTCCTCAGACCCTCTCTCCTCAGACCCTCTGTCATCAGACCCTCTGTCCTCAGACCCTCTGTCCTTTGTCCTCAGACCCTCTGTCCTCAGACCCTCTGTCATTAGACCCTCTATCCTTAGACCCTCTATCCTTAGACCCTCTGTCCTTTGACCCTCTGTCCTTAGACCCTCTATCCTTAGACCCTCTGTCCTTTCACCCTCTGTCCTTAGAACCTCTGTCCTTAGACCCTCTGTCCTTAGACCCTCTGTCCTTATATTAGGATAGGTTGCTACTGTTGCCGTCTGTCTGTTTTTGTCGTTGTTTGTTGTTGTTGTTAGGTGGTGGTTGTTATTATGTGTCTTGTATCGTCTCACCTGAAGATTAAAGAGAGTAACCTGGTGAATATCCTGAGAGCACAGATCGTGTCTGTGGTGTGAATAAAGAGCCTGATCACCGAGTGAGTCGTTTCTCAGAGTAGTTGAGCATAACGACCGGTTCTTCACCGCATGTGTCGCCCTACACAAAAGGTGTACGAGGAGATCTTCATTATCATCAACGTGAAAACATTTCTCTAGAAGAACCCCTATCTCCTTTTGATGTAGTTGTATCTCTGTGTTTCGGGTCAGCACTTCTTGAGACCCGTCGTTATGAAACGAGTATCTCAAACTGGATCAGGCTGTATTCTGTTCCTTCAGGCATACAGACATTTCATACACACACAATCAATGGTATTATGCTTATTCAAAAATACATCGTTAATATTATTAATAATAATAGTACGTCATACTATTACAAATATTATTATTAATCAAACTCAATAATACACCAGAATCTAACACACGTTACAGAGTCAATTGTGTACATAAATCAAGTATGAGACACGTATGCAGTCCTGTTGTGTGTTTAAAGAAAGCTGAGACATCTTTAATACATAATGCATTGTCCTGATCGGTGTCTGCATGCTCATTAACATGACCCAGCCCTCTTCGGATGATTAGCATACCAAAGTTATCCAACCTGTATCCAACACATTAGAACAAGTGTATGTATTTAGCACCTTTCACCACAAGGCAATTCCAACATGGCATTTAAAAACACTAATTTAAAAGCAAAGAGAATAAAACAGGAATATCAGGGAGCTGCAGCACACACACATGGGGACATCATGTCCACGAAGAGACAGCCAGCCAGGGAAGTGTATTAAAGAACTGCAACCAGCCTCACAGCATACCCAGTGAAATACGCGAGATAGCAGCCCCGGTGAATCAGGCAGCTGCAGCCCGGAGAGAGGCACACAATGGGCTGCAGGGACACAAAAGACCCCATGGATGACAGAGCTGAATCGCATCAAATGCACGCGGAAGGCTCTCTGGGCAGGGTTTCTCCCACTGATTGGGCTGTTGTGTTAAAGCTTTGTTGTGTGTGCTAACCAGTCACATATTATCGTATCGTTTCGTAAGGATGAGAGCCACTGACCGGTGGTGGTGAAGATCCCCATCCAGAGGCTGATATCCCGGTTGCCCAGCAGAGCCATTTCCGCATGGTTCGCCCGGACCCTGCTTCCATCCCGTTTTGATTTGACTGAAGCCCAGATTCCGATTCCCAGCACCAGCAGGTAGAAGGTGATGGTGGCGATGAGACCCGGGACGTTGAGAGCCATGCTGCCGGTGCAGAGGAGCCGAAAACCTGCTTTAACTGCAACTATTGCACTAGAGTGGGAGTGTAGCGTGTGTGTGCGTGTGTGTGTAGGTGTGTGTGTGTAGGTGTGCGTGCGTGTGCGTGCGTGTTCGTGTTCTGCGGAAAACTGTCTGATGACTCCTGCAAACAGCGTGACTTATCCAGTCTGTGCAGCAGCTGCGCAGGAAATCAATCCGCGCACCCTCCTTTGTTTTAATAATGTATTCACCTTTCGAAAAACCGGGAAGCACTTCGCTTATTTGTTTGTGTTTGTATCTTTTGTTTACATAATTGTCAGTTGCTCATTCCACCCCCGAGGAGAGTTTGTCTGTCAGCTACATGTATCGTAATTGTGATGCAGTTATGTGAGGCTTATTAAAGATGATTCATG
This sequence comes from Champsocephalus esox, assembly GCA_036324585.1. Taxonomy (NCBI): domain Eukaryota; kingdom Metazoa; phylum Chordata; class Actinopteri; order Perciformes; family Channichthyidae; genus Champsocephalus; species Champsocephalus esox. Next base: position 37,221,631 of record CM070497.1, read on the forward strand.
AGCATCTTGGGGGATTTAGGTCATTTCTACTTTCCCCAGAATATTAAAGGACACCAACATCTTATTCGGGTTATCAAATAATGATCAGAATATCAATAAGCCCATCAGAACCACACCTCTCTTCTGAACAGAGTCTTCATCCCGTCCTGTTAAGACTAGTTTAATGATCCTCTTGAGCCCCACGGACCGAGCTCGGGTCCGAAAATGCTATATATGTAGCAACAGTGCTATATCTGCAGTGTCATTCATGAAACTATTAATATTCCATACCCATCTGATCGGAGGAAACTTGGCTAACTGACGAAAGGAAATTTTTTTTAAAAAATTCGGAAAAGAAGCCTCTAAATGAGCCCATGACAACAACGGGCATTTGCTATTCCTGCTCATAACTCACAAAAACGATCATTTATAATTAGGGCTCGATTAAAATAGTTAATCGCGATTAATCGCAAATTAATCGCACATTTTTTATCTGTTCTAAATGTACCTTAGAGGAATATTTTTCAAGTTTGTAATACTCTTATCAACATATGAGTGGACAAATATGCTTTATGCTCATGTTTATTATCATTTGAACAATGACAAATATTCTCATGAATATTAAACACAACAACCTGGAACCTCTCTCATACAATACAAATTGTGTGTGTGTGTGTGTGTGTGCGTGTGTGTGTGTGTGTGTGTGTGTGTGTGTGTGTGTGTGTGTGTGTGTGTGTGTGTGTGTGTGATCGTTGGAGCTATGTGCAACTCAAAGCATATGCTCGAACGGGAGCTGCCTAGACGCTGCAATCATGAGTGTGCTGACTTCTCGTCCAATGTCCCGCTGTCTGCTTCCTGCATCAAGTCAAGTGCTCGGCGCAGTTGTGTGGATAGAGCGCTCCTCTGTTTTCATTTAAACAGCTCCTTGTATCCGTTAGCGCAGCTAGCTAGCACCAGATGCTAACAACAACAATAGCCCGCGTTCACACTGCGGTACGGTAATGCACGCAAGGTCTCTCTCTCGCTCGCTCGGGCCACACATACACACACCCTCCCGGTCCTCCCGATGGCCAGTCGGTGCCTGCCGGTGAGCGTGGAAGTGTGGTCTGCCACAAGCGGGCGGCAGGAGCGGGGCTGTCAGCATCAGCTTGTAGACGGTATTTTAAACTCGATGCGCTCTGAAGCTACGGGGCGGCCGAGGAAAAAAAATACACATGCGTTAATCGCGATAAAATAATTAGTGGCGTTAATTTTTTTTTGCTTTAACGTGTTATTAACGCGTTAACTTGACAGCCCTATTTATAATTCATACTTTCAACACATTTTCTGAAAGCTGAGATTCCACAGATTCCATGGGTAGACACCCCATTCGTTCACACACAGTGACGTCACGAGCTACCCACAATGCAACACGCGCCATATATATATATATCCGCCATTTTCCTGGAGGTGCAAATATCCTGGAGGTGCAAATATAAACAGCTAGCTAACGTAACCAGGCAGAGCGCACTGATTTTTTTTATGAACTAACGACCGAAGAAATCGCTGCATGTCTTCGGATTACATCTCTGGAGCTGTGTGGGTTGTCCGATCGCCCTTACAGACTGCCTGCAGGTGTATGGAACAACGACAGTGGCCTTCGGTCGATGTTGGCTGCGTCTACGTCTATCTTCTGGAACCACCAGGTGGACACCCCACCTGTCACAATAATATTATCATGCCGTTGCATACATGTGGTGTTTTAGAGTTGACTCGATATTGATTAAGGCGATAGACTATGATATTCAGTACAGGAAGCTTAGCAACACCTAGACGGTTACAGGATTATTATTTTGGAAAGTATTTTTTTTTCTTACTTCTCACGTTTTTTATTATATTTTATTTAGGGCTGTCAAGTTAACGCGTTAATAATAAAAAAAAATTAACGCCACTAATTATTTTAACACGATTAACGCATGTGTATTTTTTGTCCTCGGCCGCCCCGTAGCTTCAGAGCGCATCGAGTTTAAAATACCGTCTGCTGACAGCCCCGCTCCTGCCGCCCGCTTGTGGCAGACCACACTTCCACGCTCACCGGCAGGCACCGACTGGCCATCGGGAGGACCGGGAGGGTGTGTGTGTGTGTGTGTGTGTGTGTGTGTGTGTATGTGTGGCCCGAGCGAGAGAGAGACCTTACGTGCATCGTTGTTGTTAGCATCTGGTGCTAGCTAGTGGCGCTAACGGATATAAGGAGCTGTTTAAATGAAAACAGAGGAGCGACATTTCGCCGAGCACTCGACTTGATGCAGGAAGCAGACAGCGGGACATTGTAGGAGAAGTCAGCTCGGATAGCGCAACATGATTGCAGCGTCCAGGCAGCTCCCGTTCGAGCATATGCCTTGAGTTGCACATAGCTCCAACGATCCAACACACACACACACACACACACACACACCACACACACACACACACACACACACCCCATTTGTATTGAATGAGAGAGGTTCCAGGTTGTTGTGTTTAATATTCATGAGAATATTTGTCATTGTTCAAATGATAATAAACATTAGCATAAAGCATATTTGTCCACTCATATGTTGATAAGAGTATTACAAACTTGAAAAATATTCCTCTAAGGCACATTTAGAACAGATACAAAATGTGCAATTAATTTTAATCGACTGACAGCTCTAATTTTATTATATCATAACTTAGTACTTTTTTCTGAACATCGGTAACGTGAAGCTGCCTGTGGCTCTTTCCTGCTGTGACGATGCACATGTCCCCTCTGTGGGACTAATAAAGGTCTTCTGATTCTGACTAGTCCAGGGCCTGTAAACATAACCTCCTCATTGGCCCTTGATATCATTTGGTACCACTAGCATTGTAGCTATTGTCACTGCGTTACATTGATGCTTACCAGCTGTGAAAGCATAGGCAGTATATCCTACTATGTTGATGTTTAATTACAAGGTGACAGTGTATGTTTTACCTTTGTGTTTCAACAAGGTGTCCACACTAGAGAAGCTATGACGAACTATAAAGCACTAGACTCCTACAGGCTGCTGGAATCTGGTAGGGTGCAGACGGTGAGGCCGGAGGACACCACCCTCACCGTCCTGAGAGCGGACGTGACGCCGTCACTCCGTGTGGAAGAACCGCCTCATCATCCGTGGGCAGCCGTTACCCCGCGTGGCGATGTGGTTGCTGCTCACTGTGACTGCCAAGCTGGGTATGTACATTCCAGTATGTAGAAACTACATGTTTACTATCAACATATTCTTGTTGGTTCTTTGAAAACAATTAAATTACATAGGCATCATTGGAAATATGAAAACATTTGAGCTATGGTGGATGTCTCTCTCACAGAAAACAATGCCAGAATATTGACTTGTAGTTTGTTGAACTTGATGTTTGTGTGCCTATAGGCTTGCTGAGTCATGCTCCCATATTGGAGATCTGCTCTACAAGGTGGAGATGATCGTCAGAGTCGGCGGAGCAAGAGGTCCTGATGTACTCTGCACACGGAACGAGGCGAGCACGAAAGGTGTGCAACCAGCTCGAGTGGCCGACATCAACTTCTATGGCGATAAGCCCAAAGAGAAGGTGGTTGCCAACAACAACGCGCCAGCTCCTGGAGCAGACCCCCAGCCCGTCTCCTCTGATGGATTTGAAGACTTCCTCGTGTCCCTTCTTGCTGCCTCCAACCCAGTCATGCCAGTTGGGCTCAGCCTCTTCGGCTCGACTTCTTCAAACTTCGCCCCAAAGAAAGCTGTGGTACCCTCACCAGGGCTCGCAGCTAACAATGTCCCGATGTCCCGGGGACCATAACAATTCCTACTGGGACACAAATCTATTTTGTCCGGGACTATTTCGGGACAGTGAAAAAAAAATTAAAAGTAAACTTCAAAATGGGTTTTATTTTCAAAGTCATTGGGCTGTCAAATCATAGAATGCATTCTACGTCATCCACTCTGCTGCTAGACTCGAGTCGCGCCAATGCAACGGTCACGACAGAAAGAAAGAAGAAGAAAGAAATGCTGAGGTGGTTGAATAAGCAGCCCCCTGGCCCTGATGCAAGCCCCAAGGCCAATTCTGCCCACTCCAGAAACGAGAGAGTCCCAAGTCCTGGTCATGATGCACCGCCTCCCACTGTGGTAAGTTAGTTGTCTTAAGTGTCAATGTTAGCTAGCGCTCGTGCTAACAGGGCTAGCTCGCGCTAACTAACGCTAGCTCGCGCTAACTAACGCTAGCTCGCGCTAACTAGCGCTAGCTAACATTGACACTTAAGACAACTAACTTACCACAGTGGAAGACGGCTTCCACTGTGTTCAGTCATCTTCAGTCTCAGGTGTTATGGTAGATATACTGCTTGTGTTCCCGATGTCAACATCACGCTGTGAGAGAGGCTTCTCCTGCATGAAAAGGATCAAGTCTGACTGTAGAGGATCCCTCTCTAACCAAGCCAAAGCCTCAGCTAAATGCAATGTTGTAGTAGCAGTAGTAGTAGTAGTAGTTGTGGTAGTGGTAGTTGTGGTAGTGGTAGTGGTAGTAGTAGTAGTAGTAGTAGTAGTAGTAGTAGTAGCAGTAGTAGTAGCAGTAGTAGTAGTAGTAGTAGTAGTAGTAGCAGCGGTAGTAGCAGTAGTAGTAGTAGTAGGAGTAGTAGTAGTAGTAGTAGTAGTAGTAGTAGCAGCAGTATTAGCAGTAGTAGTAGTAGTAGTAGTAGTAGTAGTAGTAGTAGTAGTAGTAGTAGTAGTAGTGTTTGTAGTAGTAGTAGTAGTAGTAGTAGCAGTAGCAGTAGTAGTAGTAGTAGTAGTAGTAGTAGTAGTAGTAGTAGCAGTAGTAGTAGCAGTAGTAGTAGTAGTAGTAGTAGTAGTAGTAGTAGTAGCAGCAGTAGTAGCAGTAGTAGTAGTAGTAGTAGTAGTAGTAGTAGTAGTAGTAGTAGTAGCCAGGGAGTTCCCCCTGGAGGGAATATGGGGATGTTAATATGGGTTCCCCCCATATTAGTTCTGCCTGAAACGCCTCCATTGGCCTCCTTTGTTTACTTCCGGAACATAGTGACATCATGATGGAACACTCGTGCTCCTATTGGCTAGCGCTCCAACACATTTTACTTGATAAACTAAGGGGCGGGACATCTGTAAGCGGTTGACCAATCACAACAGAGGATTCAAAACAATCTGCAGAACAGAGCGAGAGACTTAAGGAATCAATATTATTCACTTTATTGTCAGTCATTGTATCCCAAGGTCCGACAATAAGACAACGATTAATGTACTGGTATATTATACAGCATAGAATGAATACAAATATTACAAAATACATCTCTAAAAAGGATGCTACCGCTGCGTTACAGATACACATTGATGTAGAAAATGCAACAAAACCTAAAACTAGGTTATGTACAGAGTGAGGTATGATGTGAAAGGTATGTTAAAATCCTTCTTCAGTCATTTCGTAATGCACATGTTGCAGGATGGTCTCGGCGAACTCTTAACTAGACTATCAAAGGTTTGGTTCCTGAAAAAGGCCGTCGTGGTCGAGAGGACGGTCGAAAATCAGTCGTTCTGTGCGAGTGTCCAGCAGCAATGAACGTGTCTTTTGAAACGGAGAATCACTGGAGGATAATATCCCAGGGGAAGCTTGAAGACAGACGACGAGTTTCCCGTCAAAGAAACCACCAGAAAGTCCAAACGGAGCTGCATACTCCACACGCGTGTATATCCTCAACCCTGTAATGCATAATCAGGACGTATACATCTTTCTTTTCAGGACGTACACAGCTTTCCAAATGCTTATGATGCAGGGATTTCACATGCTTCCCAGGGTCGAGGTTATACAAGCATGTTTACAGAAGGAGAGCAAAAGAAAGGGGGTTGCATTGTAGGGTTAATTATTCATCTATGGGTCAAGATCGATGTCCTCTCTCCGCAGGTTTGATGGGTTTGCTCAACAGGAAGTCGTTGGATAATCATCCTCTCCTCTCTTCTCTCTTTTCTATATGTCGGCTGCAGGAAGGTGTCGGCATGTTTGCCCCGCATGTTTCCGTATCGTGAAGTCAGTGGGCTTTGGAAATGGGTTTTTAAATAGATGCGTAAGTCCAAGATGTTTTAAAATATTTCTTCCAGTAAATAAATAAAACGTAAAGCTTTGACGTCTTTTAAAAAAAGGGAGGTGTCTAACAAGTGTCTAAAGGAGACGACTGAACGTCATCATGGCGGCCATTAGCCACCTTTAGCTTAGTGGTCTCGGATAGTCTTTTGAATTTGAGTCTGAAAACGTCGAAATTAGTCAGCATTTTACCATTATTCCTTTCGCTAGAAGGTCTGTGGTTAACACCAGCTGAAGAGATGTTAACGTTTTGTTCTACGACAAAAAATACGTCACTAAATACCCCACTGGTTAAGTAAAAAATTGGCGGTTAGTAACAAGTGCCTAAATGAGACGACTAAACGTCATCACGCCCAACATTTGCCTCCTTTAGCTTAGCGGTGGTGACGTGCAGTCATGTGACCGAGCTGTAGTTCCTTTATAGCCCAACATTAGCCTCCTTTAGCTTAGCGGTGGTGACGTGAAGTCATGTGACCGTGCTGTAGTTCCTTTATAGCCCAACATTAGCCTCCTTTAGCTTAGCGGTGGTGACGTGAAGGCATGTGACCGTGCTGTAGTTCCTTTATAGCCCAACATTAGCCACCTTTAGCTTTGCGGTGGTGACGTCATGTGACCGTGCTGTAGTTCCTTTATAGCCCAACATTAGCCACCTTTAGCTTAGCGGTGGTGACGTCATGTGACCGTGCTGTAGTTCCTTTATAGCCCAACATTAGCCACCTTTAGCTTAGCGGTGGTGACGTCATGTGACCGTGCTGTAGATAAGATAACCTCGCTGAACAAAACGTGTAAGTATCATAAACCATTGAGCTTATTTACTGCAAAAACCCCAAATCCCCCCAATAAATCCCATTGACTTTTTGTCAAAGGAAACCAGGGCAACCCTAACTTCCAATGTCGACCATGTATAATAAGAAGCCCCGCCCCCGATCTCCCGCTCTCGGCTCAGTAGAATGAAATGGAGAGAGAAATTACATCCGGATTCGGCTTTTAGCGCATTTTACAACTTTAAGGACCGAATGCTTTCATCAAGGGCTATACACGTGTTCGTGCTGGGTAGTTTATTTAGTTAAAAAGTAATTATCCGTTGATTTACAGACGTCTCTTTCCCAATGTAAGTCAATGGGAAAAAGTATTTCTGGGCCGGGTGACGTCACGGACTGATACAGAAATTGTAGTACCGCCGTTTGGCCACTACGAATATTTCCCTCAGAGTCCGGGGGGCTTGGTGACGACCTACAAAATCCCCCCAATAAATCCCATTGGCTTTTTGTCAAAGGGAACCAGGGCAACCCTAACTTCCAATGTCCACCTACAAAATCCCTCCAGTACTCTTTTCTGCCTTCATATCTTCTTCTTTGATTCCCTTGTCCCCCAGCCTCGTCCCTTCCTCTTCTTCTTCTTCACCCTTGCTCTCTGGTCCAGGACTCGGTAGCATCATCAGCTCGGGGGCTTTTGGCCTTTTTGTGCTGGCGGCTCTGGCGATCCTGGTGAGCGTTTGCTCGTACGGCGGAGGAAGATAAACCATCAGGAAAACGCCATCCGTTACATCCTGTTCGGAGCTAGAACTCGGCAAACGCTGCCCTCGGCTGCGTCTGATGGACGACAGCAGCTCGCAGTTCCTCTCCGGGTCCTCCAGGTCCTCCAGGTTTATCACGTTGGCCAATCCCAGCTTGCTGCTTAAACCGAAAACATGCCTGCGTCGCTTGAAAAGGAACCCGAGGACACTGAAGAAGACGAGGAAGAAGGAGACGGTTGCGATGACGATGTACGTGATGGATCCCGCACTCATGGCCTCGCCTGAACCCTGGCCCTGTGAGAGAGACACGCAAACAAGAGGTTATGATTTAAAGCAGTTAAAGAATGGGACTTATTCTCTTTTGGTGCTTTCATTTCTTCTTCTATGTTTTTTGGGTGTTCCCTCTCCTGTAGTGTTATAGGTTTTCGAGCATGTAAAGAGAGAGAGAGACTGGGCTCTGGTTTCCGACGGAGGACGAAAAAGTATGAGAAAAATAAAGAGCTTTTTGAACATGACCTGTCACAGCAGCAATACATACCAATATGAACCTGAATATGAGCGTCACAGGGTCATGTTAGGTCATGAAGACACTGAAAAAGGTTTCTTGATACAGAAAATATTATTTTAATGGTAAAATATGACTTTAACATGTGGCATTACTAGTTTAGTGTCAAAGGGCTGTGCTGTTACAGAGAGGCACATAACTGTCTCATTGTTGGATACAAGTAAGTTCGAGTGGTGAAAAACATGGTGAAATGTATAATAATACAACATTCAGTAATAAAGGCTGCCGGCGCCGTCCCTCACACATCTGTTTGACCTCTTTACACAAGTTAATCTGGACCATCTGTACCAAACAGTGCTGAGTGCTATTGAGCACACAGGCAGCATATCTGTCTGTCTGTCTGTCTGTCTGTCTGTCTGTCTGTCTGTCTGTCTGTCCGTCCGTCCGTCCGTCCGTCCGTCCGTCTGTCTGTCTGCATGTCTCTCTGTCTGTCCGTCTCTCTGTCTGTCTGTCTGTCTGTCTGTCTGTCTGTCTGTCTGTCTGTCTGTCTATCTGTCTGTCTGTCTGTCTGTCTGTCTGTCTGTCTGTCCGTCGTCCGTCCGTCCGTCCGTCTGTCTGTCTGCATGTCTCTCTGTCTGTCCGTCTCTCTGTCTGTCTGTCTGTCTGTCTGTCTGTCTGTCTGTCTGTCTGTCTGTCTGTCTGTCTGTCTGTTTGTCTGCATGCGGTGCACCGTGTAAAAACACGCCTAATGTTATCAACAGGTAGACAAAGTTCTGCCGGCTGTTAGAGACTAACGACTTGTTGGATCGCCAAACAGACGTAAACTAACCCGTGGATTGAGAGAAGTCATTGAACGCATCAGATTGATGAACCGGTAAAGCCACGTGCACACGGCCAACGTTGGATGGTGCACCTTTCTGTGTCATATGTTTAGTTAAACAACAAGTGAACTGGTGTAGTTCCTAATGTAGAGCATGCCCTATTGGCTGAATGTGGTTCTGCAAACTAAAAAAACATTTTGTTTCAAAATCCGAACATTTTACGGATTAAATGATTAAAAGATTAAATAAAGAACAAAATGAGAGAAGGCATTGGGCCCGTTAGATTTGGATGAACTCGTGTTGCGGGTGTACCGTGTAAAGCCCCGCGCACGCAACCCCACATTTAAATGTTGCTCTTTATTGTAATAATCTTTATAAAGTATAATTAGTTTATGTTGTGCAAGCTTTTAGTTTTACTTAAATGCTACAATACACAATATTATTCGAGTTCCTAATATAGAAAAATGAAATGTACCCGTTAGATTTGGATGAACTAATTTAGCTGGAGCACCGTGCACAGCCACGTGCACGCAGCCCCACATTTAGACTGAGCATATTCTGTGTAATAATCTTGTAAAGCTTCCTCTCTGTTTTCTCTTTCTTTGTAAACTGTTAGAGAAATGGTATTCTTTCAGTTCCTCGTGTGACATCTGGAACTTCTTTGCTGTATCTGACACGGCACTACAACTTTCATTCACTTTGTTATTCACGTTTTATTATCTTTTGAAATGCCATTTTATAATATGTGTGTGAATGCTCGTAATGTCATGTTTGCAAAGCACCTCAACGTGCCTTGTGTTGAAAGGTGCTCTATGAATCAAATATACAGATACAATGATAAATATATATAATAAAATATACAGTATGTTGGGATTAACTCACCGGGGAGAAATTGTATTATTTTAGTTCCTTATGTTCCACATTTGGAACTTGTTTGCTGAATTTAATTTTGTTTTTCTAAATCAAATTCACATGAGAATGAGAAAGATAAATATATATAATAAGAGGTAAAGAGAACAGACAGAAAAGGTCATTATTTTAGTTCCTAATGTTACACATGTGGAACTACTTTGCTGCCTTTCATTTGTTTTAGTTTTTTTAATGAAATGTACGGATATCATTTGAAATATACATACTTTCTTTTTAATTGAGAGTGTGTTTGGATGAACTCACCGGTGCCTGTCCGTCAGTGGAGGGCTGACCCGAGGGGCCGAGGGACCAATCAAGAGAGTCCCTGCCGGCCGGGCCATATTTGTTCCAGCTGCTGTCCAACAGAGAGCGCATGGTGGCCGGGACTCAAGCCCAGCCTGGAGAGTCTGGAGTGTCCGGAGAACCTGGAGACCCTGGAGAGCCTGGAGAGCCTGGAGCTTGAGTCTTGAGTCTGGAGTCTGGAGTCTGGAGCCTGAAACCTTGAAGAGAGCTCAGAAGAGGTTCGGAACATACGAGGATTCTCTGAGAGCTCAGAGAGACACGGAGGGCAGAGATGAAGTGATCACTCTGAATAACAACTGAGAGGAGGGGGAGAAAATAGGGCAACAGACAGTCCGGGTGTCCAGCTGATGGGAGGATTTACAGCAAGTGTGTGTGTGTGTGTGTGTGTGTGTGTGTGTGTGTGTGTGGTCTAGCATTACTATACTTGTGGGGACCTAAATCTGTTTACATAGTCACGTGTGGGGACTGGCTTCCCTTATGGGGACACATTGGAGGTCCAAATTGTGTGTGTGTGTGTGTGTGTGTGTGTGTGTGTGTGTGTGTGTGAGAGGAGATAGGATGGAGGGAGGGAGGGAGGGAGGGAGGGTGTGATCGCTCAAAAAAGCAAGAAAACAGCAACTGACAGCCATTTCATTGGTTGAAAACTAAGTTTGTTATTTACAAAATTGATATATTTTTTTTCTTTTTTTAAAGAATACACACACATAATATACAGTGCAGTAAAGCGCACTGCGCTTATTGGAAACCTCAAACTTTGCAAAAAAGTAATGCATTTTTTGATAATATTAAGCCCTCAAGTCTCTTCAGTCTGAGATTAAATATAAAATTGATTAGGAATCCGACTCGTCTTATAGGTTTACACAACCTTTTATCTGTTGTTAAAGCGAACGTCTGCATTAGTGTTGGGGCTCAATTCAAGCTTGAGCAACAGTAACATATTCATCCATGGCATATTTCACTTCTTGTTATTGCACTGCTTAGAATACTTGATTCAGATTGGACACATTATAAATTCCAGAGGTCTGTTCATTTTCCGTAACAGACTGTTACTAAGGAGAGCAGATCGTCGCTAAGTAGAGCAGACCATTGCTAAGGAGAGCAGACTGTTGCTAAGGAGAGCAGACCATTGGTAAGGAGAGCAGACTGTTGCTAAGGAGAGCAGACCGTAGACCGTTGGTAAGGAGAGCAGACCGTCACTAAGGAGAGCAGACCGTTGCTAAGGAGAGCAGACTGTTGCTAAGGAGAGCAGATCGTTGCTAAGGAGAGCAGACCGTTGCTAAGGAGAGCAGACCGTTGGTAAGGAGAACAGAACGTTGGTAAAGAGAGCAGAACGTTGCTAAGGAGGGCAGGCCGTTGCAAAGGAGAGCACAACGTTGGTAAAGAGAGCAGACCGTTGCTAAGGAGGGAGACCGTTGCTAAGGAGAGCAGGCCGTTGCTAAGGAGAGCAGAGCATTGGTAAAGAGAGCAGACCGTTGCTAAGGAGGGAGACCGTTGCTAAGGAGAGCAGATCGTCGCTAAGTAGAGCAGACCGTTGCTAATGAGAGGAGACTGTTGCTAAGGAGAGCAAATTGTTGCTAAGGAGAGCAGACCATTGGTAAGGAGAGCAGACTGTTGCTAAGGAGAGCAGACCGCAGACCGTTGGTAAGGAGAGCAGACCGTTGCTAAGGAGAGCAGACTGTTGCAAAGGAGAGCAGACCGTTGCAAAGGAGAGCAGACCGTTGCTAAGGAGAGCAGACCGTTGGTAAGGAGAGCAGAACGTTGGTAAAGAGAGCAGACCGTTGCTAACGAGAGTAGACCGTTGCTAAGCAGAGCAGGCCGTTGCTAAGGAGAGCAGAACGTTGGTAAAGAGAGCAGACCGTTGCTAAAGGAGGGAGACCGTTGCTAAGGAGCAGGCCGTTGCTAAGGAGAGCAGACTGGAGGATCAGGGGACTACTATGTAATAATAATACATCTAATTTTTAAAGCGCTTTTCCAAATGGTCATAGACATGCCATAGCATCATCAGTCAACACTTTTTGATTTATTTGGAAAGAAAACCAACACCAGAGGGTTGTTCTGACAACATGAGACACTCACTGCGGGATTTAAACATGTTGAAACATGCAGCTCTAAATCATTCTCTAACTTTCACAACATTTTGCAGAACTCAAGCAGCATGAGGAGGTGTTTAAACATATGTTAGTTGTAGCTGTGAAACATGACGACAAACATGTGAGATAAACATCTTGTATTGTACAACACGGAGAGACAGGCACAGGCAGAGCAGGAAGGACCTCCAGCAGGAGAGATTATTACAGGAGCTTTACTTTCATATCAAAAGCAGAAAATAAGATACACTTTTATAAATCACAGCCACGACGTCAGCTGACCGGTCCAACAGCGAGGCGTTCAGGGTCAGAGGAGGAAGCACACACTCAAACAAAGCACCCGAGTGAGTGTGCAGAAAAGCTGCGTTCACGTCAGGAACGTCTGCACATCCATGCAGGGAGGCATGTGGACATATCTTACACTTTTTACAGTTCCAAAGAACAGCCTTAAAAAACACTTTCCTCTGGGAGAGCGTCACGGACAATGTGATACTGTTCCTCACGCACACACACACGCACACACACACACACACACACACACACACACACACACACACACACACACACACACCACACACACACACACACACCTTGTCTTTGGAGTGAATGGGGAAACAATCTTGGGCGTCTGGGCCAGAGTGTCAGGAGGAAGAGATACAGATCCAGTTCATCTGGTTAACCAACTAAGGTGCCGTTAAAACAGAAAAGAAGCTCAGCAAAGCAGACACATCAAACCCAACCCAACCCTCTCCACTGGTTCACCTGGAAACCAGTTGGCCGTGGGCCATGTGATCACTTGAATGCACTTACCAAAAGGCAGCTGTTCCCATTTTGTATTTGACACATGTTTGATTAGAGTTCAGTTAAATGATTGATGACTTCAACTATTTGTTTTGCACAGTATTCTGATATAAGCAGTTCATGCTTCACGGGATTTGGTAAGTGGTAAAGTTGGCAGACTGATGGGAGACGCATTTTAAAACCAATTGTCAAAATCAAAACAAGTCAGAGATCAGAGATATCCTGACGAGCGGTGGTTTTGGAGCTCGACTCAAACCAACCACCTAATGCTACACTTCCCACAATGCAACTCACTGGAGCATTGGTCAGACCGTCCGTGCCGATGAATGTCCTTTTGCTCATCTCTAAACGTATATTGAAAAAAACGGTTTGCTTCGTCGCAGCAGCAGAAGTAGTCGGTGGAGACGCCAAGACTAAATAGCAGGAATGTCATCAACATGTTGACCTCTGAACTCTCTTCAAACCTGGAGAGCCTGGAGAGCCTGAAGCTTGAGTCTTGAGTCTGGAGTCTGGAGCCTGAAACCTTGAAGAGAGCTCAGAAGAGGTTCGGAACATACGAGGATTCTCTGAGAGCTCAGAGAGACACGGAGGGCAGAGATGAAGTGATCACTCTGAATAACAACTGAGAGGAGGGGGAGAAAATAGGGCAACAGACAGTCCGGGTGTCCAGCTGATGGGAGGATTTACAGCAAGTGTGTGTGTGTGTGTGTGTGTGTGTGTGTGTGTGTGTGTCTAGCATTACTATACTTGTGGGGACCTAAATCTGTTTACATAGTCACGTGTGGGGACTGGCTTCCCTTATGGGGACAAATTGGAGGTCCTCATAAGGGGGATCATTAATTTTAGGGTGAAGACTTGTTAGAGTTAGGCATGTGTTGGTTCTGGTTAGGTTAGGATAAGTCCCAGGAAATGCATGAAAGTCAATGTATGTCCCCTGAAGTGATGTATACATGGTGTGTGTGTGTGTGTGTGTGTGTGTGTGTGTGTGTGTGTGTGTGTGTGTGTGTGTGAGAGGAGATAGGATGGAGGGAGGGAGGGTGTGATCGCTCAAAAAAGCAAGAAAACAGCAACTGACAGCCATTTCATTGGTTGAAAACTAAGTTTGTTATTTACAAAATTGATATATTTTTTTTCTTTTTTTAAAGAATACACACACATAATATACAGTGCAGTAAAGCGCACTGCGCTTATTGGAAACCTCAAACTTTGCAAAAAAGTAATGCATTTTTTGATAATATTAAGCCCTCAAGTCTCTTCAGTCTGAGATTAAATATAAAATTGATTAGGAATCCGACTCGTCTTATAGGTTTACACAACCTTTTATCTGTTGTTAAAGCGAACGTCTGCATTAGTGTTGGGGCTCAATTCAAGCTTGAGCAACAGTAACATATTCATCCATGGCATATTTCACTTCTTGTTATTGCACTGCTTAGAATACTTGATTCAGATTGGACACATTATAAATTCCAGAGGTCTGTTCATTTTCCGTAACAGACTGTTACTAAGGAGAGCAGATCGTCGCTAAGTAGAGCAGACCATTGCTAAGGAGAGCAGACTGTTGCTAAGGAGAGCAGACCATTGGTAAGGAGAGCAGACTGTTGCTAAGGAGAGCAGACCGTAGACCGTTGGTAAGGAGAGCAGACCGTCACTAAGGAGAGCAGACCGTTGCTAAGGAGAGCAGACTGTTGCTAAGGAGAGCAGATCGTTGCTAAGGAGAGCAGACCGTTGCTAAGGAGAGCAGACCGTTGGTAAGGAGAACAGAACGTTGGTAAAGAGAGCAGAACGTTGCTAAGGAGGGCAGGCCGTTGCAAAGGAGAGCACAACGTTGGTAAAGAGAGCAGACCGTTGCTAAGGAGGGAGACCGTTGCTAAGGAGAGCAGGCCGTTGCTAAGGAGAGCAGAGCGTTGGTAAAGAGAGCAGACCGTTGCTAAGGAGGGAGACCGTTGCTAAGGAGAGCAGATCGTCGCTAAGTAGAGCAGACCGTTGCTAATGAGAGGAGACTGTTGCTAAGGAGAGCAAATTGTTGCTAAGGAGAGCAGACCATTGGTAAGGAGAGCAGACTGTTGCTAAGGAGAGCAGACCGCAGACCGTTGGTAAGGAGAGCAGACCGTTGCTAAGGAGAGCAGACTGTTGCAAAGGAGAGCAGACCGTTGCAAAGGAGAGCAGACCGTTGCTAAGGAGAGCAGACCGTTGGTAAGGAGAGCAGAACGTTGGTAAAGAGAGCAGACCGTTGCTAACGAGAGGAGACCGTTGCTAAGCAGAGCAGGCCGTTGCTAAGGAGAGCAGAACGTTGGTAAAGAGAGCAGACCGTTGCTAAGGAGGGAGACCGTTGCTAAGGAGCAGGCCGTTGCTAAGGAGAGCAGACTGGAGGATCAGGGGACTACTATGTAATAATAATACATCTAATTTTTAAAGCGCTTTTCCAAATGGTCATAGACATGCCATAGCATCATCAGTCAACACTTTTTGATTTATTTGGAAAGAAAACCAACACCAGAGGGTTGTTCTGACAACATGAGACACTCACTGCGGGATTTAAACATGTTGAAACATGCAGCTCTAAATCATTCTCTAACTTTCACAACATTTTGCAGAACTCAAGCAGCATGAGGAGGTGTTTAAACATATGTTAGTTGTAGCTGTGAAACATGACGACAAACATGTGAGATAAACATCTTGTATTGTACAACACGGAGAGACAGGCACAGGCAGAGCAGGAAGGACCTCCAGCAGGAGAGATTATTACAGGAGCTTTACTTTCATATCAAAAGCAGAAAATAAGATACACTTTTATAAATCACAGCCACGACGTTAGCTGACCGGTCCAACAGCGAGGCGTTCAGGGTCAGAGGAGGAAGCACACACTCAAACAAAGCACCCGAGTGAGTGTGCAGAAAAGCTGCGTTCACGTCAGGAACGTCTGCACATCCATGCAGGGAGGCATGTGGACATATCTTACACTTTTTACAGTTCCAAAGAACAGCCTTAAAAAACACTTTCCTCTGGGAGAGCGTCACGGACAATGTGATACTGTTCCTCACGCACACACACACGCACACACACACACACACACACACACACACACACACACACACACACACACACACACACACACACACTCTTTGGAGTGAATAAGTCACACTGAATGGGGAAACAATCTTGGGCGTCTGGGCCAGAGTGTCAGGAGGAAGAGATACAGATCCAGTTCATCTGGTTAACCAACTAAGGTGCCGTTAAAACAGAAAAGAAGCTCAGCGATGCGGACACATCAAACCCAACCCAACCCTCTCCACTGGTTCACCTGGAAACCAGTTGGCCGTGGGCCATCTGATCACTTGAATGCACTTACCAAAAGGCAGCTGTTCCCATTTTGTATTTGACACATGTTTGATTAGAGTTCAGTTAAATGATTGATGACTTCAACTATTTGTTTTGCACAGTATTCTGATATAAGCAGTTCATGCTTCACGGGATTTGGTAAGTGGTAAAGTTGGCAGACTGATGGGAGACGCATTTTAAAACCAATTGTCAAAATCAAAACAAGTCAGAGATCAGAGATATCCTGACGAGCGGTGGTTTTGGAGCTCGACTCAAACCAACCACCTAATGCTACACTTCCCACAATGCAACTCACTGGAGCATTGGTCAGACCGTCCGTGCCGATGAATGTCCTTTTGCTCATCTCTAAACGTAAATTGAAAAAACGGTTTGCTTCGTCGCAGCAGCAGAAGTAGTCGGTGGAGACGCCAAGACTAAATAGCAGGAATGTCATCAACATGTTGACCTCTGAACTCTCTTCAAACCTGACTGTCCATTCTTCTTTACGCTTGGAAATATTTAACTGACTTTAAACCAGAAATAAACCAAATCAAAGCAAGCTGCTTCTACGGAACATTTCAGAACTTGAGTGCCTAAAAAAAGATTTGCCTGATTGTATATTTAGCATTTTTTCATCTAGTTCTGATTTTCAGTTTGACTTCCTCCCTCATATATTATGAAAACACTTCTTCTTCAACTAGCTTCTCTAGCACTCTGTCTTCAATCTGTCGCAGTAATCCCTTCATTTCAGAACAGAGCTGTTGTTGTTGATTTGACTGTAAATCAGGCAAAGAAATGCGATTACTTTTTCCCGGCAAAAGGACAGACGATGAGCATGGACGATTCAGAAAGCAAAAAGAGCTTAACATCTGGCAAACACTTTGCCTACTGATGATGCAACAATGGACGGATTTCTCCTCAGAATTGAACGAGTGCTTTGAATCTGCTTATACTACAGATGAAGTGTGTGCACGTGATGTCCAGCGCGCCACAACCTCGGCATCTTGTTCTAATCTCTGCAATATGTCAACTGTGTGTTTGGAGTAGAAGTGCCTCCTGTCACATGTTGAATGACGGAGTGAACTGTTGCTGCATTACTCTCCAGTTTGTATTTATAGATGCTGCCAGGGACTTAACACGGAGTAAATCCTCCTCTCTGCTGCTGATCACACTGGCAACATCTGTCCACTGCTGCTCGCCATCAACAGCAATAAATAGGACACTTGGGGACGGGTCAGGGACGCATGGTGTACTATTCAATGGAGACATGATGACTATCTGGCAGGAAATGTGCGAGATGCATTTCCAATGTTTGAAAACCCTACACCATATAGGACATATTCTGCTGTCTCTACTTTAAAGAGTCCTCTCCTGCTGATGTTCAGGTGTATATCAGTATGTAGTGACTCTACTTTAAAGAGTCCTCTCCTGCTGATGTTCAGGTGTATATCAGTATGTAGTGTCTCTACTTTAAAGAGTCCTCTCCTGCTGATGTTCAGGTGTATATCAGTATGTAGTGTCTCTACTTTAAAGAGTCCTCTCCTGCTGATGTTCAGGTGTATATCAGTATGTAGTGACTCTACTTTAAAGAGTCCTCTCCTGCTGATGTTCAGGTGTATATCAGTATGTAGTGTCTCTACTTTAAAGAGTCCTCTCCTGCTGATGTGCAGGTGTATATCAGTATGTAGTGTCTCTACTTTAAAGAGTCCTCTCCTGCTGATGTTCAGGTGGTTCATATCAGTATGTAGTGTCTATACTTTAAAGAGTCCTCTCCTGCTGATGTTCAGGCGTATCAGTATGTAGTGTCTCTACTTTAAAGAGTCCTCTCCTGCTGATGTCCAGGTGTATATCAGTTTGTAGTGTCTCTACTTTAAAGAGTCCTCTCCTGCTGATGTTCAGGTGTATATCACTATGTAGTGTCTCTACTTTAAAGAGTCCTCTCCTGCTGATGTCCAGGTGTATATCAGTATGTAGTGTCTCTACTTTAAAGAGTCCTCTCCTGCTGATGTCCAGGTGTATATCAGTATGTAGTGTCTCTACTTTAAAGAGTCCTCTCCTGCTGATGTCCAGGTGTATATCAGTATGTAGTGTCTCTACTTTAAAGAGTCCTCTCCTGCTGATGTTCAGGTGTATATCAGTATGTAGTGTCTCTACTTTAAAGAGTCCTCTCCTGCTGATGTCCAGGTGTATATCAGTATGTAGTGTCTCTACTTTAAAGAGTTCTCTCCTGCTGATGTTCAGGTGTATATCAGTATGTAGTGTCTCTACTTTAAAGAGTCCTCTCCTGCTGATGTTCAGGTGTATATCAGCATGTAGTGTCTCTACTTTAAAGAGTCCTCTCCTGCTGATGGTCAAACTAAAGAGACCGTGGGCAGCAGAGGGACCGGGTGAAAGGAGAGCAAAACAAAAGAGACAAAGCGTTTAGATGATGACACACAGGCCGTTTCTCAACCGCAAGTACACATGCTGCAGAGCCACTATTTCAAGTATACTTCGTCATCGAGTAGCAGAATGCTGGGCATTTAAACCAGGGGTGTCAAACTCAATTTCATCGCGGGCCACATTCGCATAAAAGGTTGCACTCAAAGGGCCGGTTGTAACTATATACATATACAATATAAATATATAAAATAATGTATTATATTACATTATTGCCTTTGCATTGGATTATTATCGGATAGGATAATAACTTAGTCATTAACTACGTCTGAAAGCAGATGTCCAGGGCAACTAATTGCAAGTCTCTTCAGTGCGCATGTCACAAACCGAGATGCATTGTGGGACATGTAGTTTATGGGCAACCTGCTTCTGTAAAGTGGCATGTAACCGTATAATAAACATATTATATTCTTTGCAAGCTCTTGCAGGGCCACATAAAATGAAGTCGGGGGCCGGATTTGGCCCCCCGGCCTCGAGTTTGAGACCCCTGATTTAAACAGTCCTTCGGTGCCACTCGATGACGTAGTATACTTGAAATAGTTGCTCTGCAGCAGGTGTACTCGACATTGAGAAACTGCCACTGAGTGAAAAAGGAGAGTACATCTTGTTAGGAGCTTGTTCACCTCCTCCCTCCTCCCTCCTGAAGGTAGCATCAGTTCAACCCTCTCTTCTTCCATTCACTCATAATCTCTTGTAAAAAGCACAGTGGCATAAATCAGTGTGTACAGATTCAGCCGCCACAGGGCGTAACCTAATCTCTGTTTGGTAACCCTCTGGTTAACCCTTGCATTGTCCAAAACACACTTCATAACTGTCTTACCGTGATTTTAGTGGCGTTTTAATTATAAATATACAAGCGTACAACCTAGAGAGGATACATTTTTGCTGACAATTGCATGACATCTTCAGTGAGGCAGGTGGTCATTGGAATCTGAAGGGTGTATCCTCTGTGGAGCAAGAATCTGTTTTCAGGGAAATGTGCTCGCCTTAAATGTGGAAATATTATGAATACAATTGTTACTTGATATTGGAAACCCAAAATAAACACTTTAAAATGTGTAAAAGCTGCTTCTTTGCCTCGGATTACAGACAGGTTTGTATTTAGATGTAACGTCATGTGATCGCGCTTTTTGGCATTTTAACAATAGTTGGTCACGCTTCCATCGTACCTCATGTCAATCAGTAAGCACATGCACACACACTGCATCAAGTGAAAGTATAAAAGCAACAAAGAAAATGCATGAAATCACACTTTAAATATCTTAAATAATAAATAATTTAAACTGGATACATATAATTTATATACACACACATGTAAATCATAAGCTTTCAAAATACACAAACTGTATGTGGGATTTGGTTTGAATAAATATTTGATTCAGAGAGTTTGAGGTCGAACAATAAACATTCTGTCAAAAAGCTCAGCGCACAGTTTTCAAAGCTGGATATAGAAAATGGATTGCAGCGACACGCGTTAATATACAATCAGATCAGATGCAAAGACATGTTTCTCCAGCGTATTTAATGCGGCCTGACTCGCAGAATTAAATAAACAATTAAATAAAATTACAGTATTTTTAAATTTGCTTTCACTCGGTGACCTTCATCTGATCTGGCACTGTCGGTGACCTTCATCACTATGATCAGGGTCACTCGGAAAGGTGTCAAAAGAAAATAATGGAGGTAAACATGAAAATAATTCATTGTTTTTGTCCACATTTACGTCACCAGGACTTATGGTTGAGAAAGAGGTCACATTTTACATTTTTTAGATCTAAGCAAAAATGATGTTTTCTTTGAGTGAAATGGTCAGAATTCTGAGAAAAGTAATAATTCCAACTTTTTTCTAAAACTTTTCTAAAAAGTCTGACTTTTTATCAAAATTCTGAAATTTTATCAAAATTCTGTTGTTTTCGCAAATTTCGACTTTTTTGCAAATTCTGACTTTTTGTCAAAATTCTAACTTTTTGAAAATACTTTTTTCCAATATTCCGACTTGTTTCCCAGAATCTTAACTTTTTCTGAAATTCCAATTTTTTCTCAGAATTCAGATTTTAATCTCAAAACAAACAAACCCTATTGGTCAGATCTCGAAATATCTTGTCGCGCTAAGAGGGCCACGTGTGACGAGTTTCAGAAAATTGTCAGAATTCTGAGAAAAGTAATAATTCCAACTTTTTTCTCAGAATTACAACTTTTTATAAAAATTCAGACATTTTATCAAAATTCTAACTTTTTCAGATTTCTGAATTTTTCTTCAAAATTCCGACTATTTCTCAAAATTCCGTTTTTTTTGGGGGGGGGAAATACTTTTTTCCAATATTCCGACTTGTTTCCCAGAATCTTAACTTTTTCTGAAATTTCAATTTTTACTAAAACAAACCCTATTGGTCAGATCTCTAAATATCTTGTAGCGCTAATCCTCTTCCGTAACAATAGCGTCATGCAATTCATGTTTCTCCCCTCGGTGGAAGCATACTTGGACAACATGACAATGCTGTCATCCGATTATGAGCAACTCTGCAAATCAGTTTTCCTCAAAACTGATAAACAGCAAATCATATTTAAAGCTTTTGACACAGTACAGGAACAAAATAACAAGAGGCACATTCCCTTTAAAACAACAACAACAACAACATGTCCATCATAAACAAAGCAACTGAATCCTCTGTTCTTCATCTGCCAATCAAAACCTCCCATTTAAAGTCACATGATGTTCTTCCAAAGCGCCACAAATCCATACGAAAACATCAGAGACGGTTGTTTTCTGATGCCTCACCTTTCCATTACGTCAGCCAATCATCAATCAGCGGCGCCATCACATGACAGCACTGATCCTCATTCTACTTTTAATCTGAACGTCCTTCACAGACTTCGCTCTTCAACCGCCCGCGTGCCTTCGTCCAGTCGTCACACGATGATGTCGTAGAGTCTCCCGACGCGGCCCATCAACTCTCGGAGCGCCTGGCGGACTCGAGCGTCGGTCACGTGACAGGTCAGCTGACTGACGCAGGGGTAGAGCGCCGGCAGCAGAGCCAGGAAGGACGAGTCCGGGAGCAGCAGGACCTGATTCAGGAGCGTCAGCACCATGTTGGTCCACGCCTGCAGGAGGGAGACAGCGTCAACTACACAGTATTCAACACAGATGCACCCGTTTGCTGGTCTGTGATGTGGTCGAGGAAAGTCATTTTTAAAAGGTTGAGTGAGAATTTTGACTTTTTCTCAGAATTCAGAACTTTTTTTTCAGAATTCCGAGTTTTTTCTCTGAATTCCCAAAATATATCTTTTCAGAATTCCGACTATTTTTTTAACTCCGACTTTTTTTTCAAAATTCAATTTCTTTCTCTGAATTCCGATATTAAGAACAACAACAACAACAAAAAAGGTGTTGGTGAGTTTAGATTATAAACATATTTTTAAACACAAGTTTGTATTAAAAAAATCCAACTTTTTATTCAGAATTCCAACTTTTTTTGTCAGATTTCAGAACAACATATATTTTTTATATATTATTTCTTTATTAATTATTTCTTTCTGTGGTGAAATAATAAAACCATTTTTGTATCATTTATTTTATTTGATGTCTTTACGATATCCCTCTTCTTCTCTGCACCTGTATCTGCGCCTCCGAGTCCCTCAGGGTGATGCTGTGGGAGCTGATGGTGGACCCTGATCTGGGTCTCTTCTCCTGCCTCAGTACCTCCGGCCCCGCGCTGACAGAGTGCCTCAGTGGGGGCCCCCCCCCCTGCTGGTCCACCAGATGTTGGGGTCTCATCAGGGGGGGTCTCTGTGGCTCCGCCCCTCCACCGCGGCCCTGCTCCTTCATGAACAGGTTGACGTTGCTCTGCTGCTGCTGTTTCCGGCGCTTGTACTCCATCATGAGCTTGCTGATGGTCTTGTCCGTGGCGATGGTGTACAGTTTGTTCCCGGCGCTCTCCCACCACTCCTTCCTCCTCCCAGGTGTTCCTCCCACTGAGCTTCCTGTCAGGGTGGAGTCCCTCCGGTCGCTTCCCTGTCGCAGGTTTAGGGGAAGACTGCCGGTGCAGCCGAAGAAGAGACAGGAAACGGTTAATAATAATAATAATAATAATAATAATATAATAATAATAATAATACATTGGATTTGTATGGCGCTTTTCCTAATGCTCAAAGACGCTTTACGTGAAATCAGGTTACAATCAGAACATGGTTGCTTTTAATTCTGCTCTCAGTTTTCTAAAGCAGTTTCAATTGCCTTGTGTTGAAAGGGGCTCTATAAATCAGCTTGCCCAACTAAAATGCACCCCTCAGTTATAAATTGATAATCAGACAAGCCTCATGTGATATGCGCTGTTCTCAGACCTGTATCCGGGGCTTGGACTTGGAGTCGGAGTGTCTCCGGGAGACGCTGTGCTCTCCGCCTCCCGACACCGATACCCTCCGTCCTCTGAAGGCGTCTCCCTGGCCGACAGACCCCCTGCTGAGGTGGGAGTGGAGGTTTCTGACTGGAAGAGAGGCAGGAAGAAGACTTGCTCTCCTCCTCCTCCTCCCCCCCCTCCTCTCAGCAGAGTCACCTCCTCCAGAGTGCTCTCCAGGTCGCGGTGCATCTGGATGTAGCTGCTGCACAGATCCAGGATCAGTTTGTAGAGACGCTTCACCAGCCAGGCCCAGTCAGCGCTGCTCAGAGGCTGAACGCTGAGCGAGGGGACGGGGGCTCGCCAGGGGTGACGCTTGTCCCGACCTCGGGGGGGGCTCACCTGCCGAGGAGGAGGAGGGGAGGAGGAGGAGGAGGAGGAGGAGGAGGAGGAGGGGAGGAGGAGGAGGAGGAGGAAACAGAGTTAGGTGGATTCATGGATAGAGTTTTCCCATTCATCTTATACAACTTTATATTGCGATGCTCAGATTGGGTTACTGATTGCATCTGATTGCATGTTACAGGTAACTAGTATTTGTAACGGAATACATTTTTAAGTACCCCTTACAGCCCGGGTTAGAACTCTTCCAACTGAAGTAGACGGTTGAAAAAGTCGTAATTTTGAAAAAAAGTCGGACATTTTGAAAAAAAGTCATAATTTTGAGAAAAAGTTCGGAATTAAAAAATAATTCTGAATAAATCCTGATTTTAAAATAAATCTGAAAAATACAGAATTTAAATAAAAATACTGAGACAGACAGGATTAGCAAAACATACAGCATTTAGCCACACGCACAGAAAAGAGCTGTGTGTTCATTTGTGTGTATGTGTTTGTGTGAGTGTGACTGTGTGTCAGTGTGAGTGTGTGCGTGTGTGTGTGTGTGTGTGTGAGTGTGTGCGTGTGTTACCTGTGCTGTTTCTTCGAAGATGTCTTCGTCCTCTGAGGAGGCGGATCCTGGGTGAGAAGAGTCAGAGCTTCCCTCCTCTTCCTCAAACAGCAGCCTCTTCACCTGGATGAAATAAAAGGGGAGATTGTATTGTCTGCTCTGAGTGGTTAGCTGTCCGGCTCTGGATCACGCACAATGTGTTGGAGCGCCAGCCAATAGAAGCACAAGTGTTATGTCACTATGTTCAGAAAGTAAACAAAGGGGTCCAATGTATGATTTGCAGGATTTGCAGACCATTTACATGCACTATATAACACACTACAGGAGAGAGGGGAAACGATTAGGGCCTCTTTAAAGCTACAAGCCTGAATAGAAACTATCAAAGGCTCACAGCAATGTAGTCTTTCCCCTTCAAGCTTGTCCAATTATTAATGGTAACTAAAGGGGGCGGGGCTTTTAGTTGGGCATTAAGGCAAGTTTAAGATGCAGTGATGGTACGAAATATATTTGTGTACCTTTGATCTAAACGTAGGGTTTTGGGTGTGATCGTGAACCTTTGATCTAAACGTAGGGTTTTGGGTGCGATCTTGTACCTTTGATCTAAACGTAGGGTTTTGGGTGTGATTGTGAACCTTTGATCGAAATGTAGGGTTTTGGGTGTGATTGTGTACCTTTGATCAAAATGTAGCGTTTTGGGTGTGATCGTGTACCTTTGATCTAAATGTAGCGTTTTGGGTGTGATCGTGTACCTTTGATCTAAATGTAGCTTTTTGGGTGTGATCGTGTACCTTTGATCTAAACGTAGGGTTTTGGGTGTGATCGTGTACCTTTGATCTAAACGTAGGGTTTTGGGTGTGATCGTGAGCCTTTGATCTAAACGTAGGGTTTTGGGTGTGATCGTGTACCTTTGATCTAAACGTAGCGTTTTGGGTGTGATCGTGTACCTTTGATCTAAATGTAGCGTTTTGGGTGTGATCGTGTACCTTTGATCTAAACGTAGGGTTTTGGGTGTGATCGTGTACCTTTGATCTAAACGTAGGGTTTTGGGTGTGATCGTGAGCCTTTGATCTAAACGTAGGGTTTTGGGTGTGATCGTGAGCCTTTGATCTAAACGTAGGGTTCTGGGTGTGATCGTGTACCTTTGATCTAAACGTAGGGTTTTGGGTGTGATCGTGAACCTTTGATCAAAACGTAGGGTTTTGGGTGTGATCGTGAACCTTTGATATAAACGTAGGGTTTTGGGTGTGATCATGTACCTTTGATCTAAACGTAGGGTTTTTGGTGTGATCGTGTACCTTTGATATAAAAGTAGGGTTTTGGGTGCGATCTTGTACCTTTGATCTAAACGTAGGGGTTTGGGTGTGATCGTGAACCTTTGATCTAAACGTAGGGTTTTGGGTGCGATCGTGAACCTTTGATCTAAACGTAGGGTTTTGGGTGCGATCGTGAACCTTTGATCTAAACGTAGGGTTTTTGGTGTGATCGTGTACCTTTGATATAAAAGTAGGGTTTTGGGTGCGATCTTGTACCTTTGATCTAAACGTAGGGGTTTGGGTGTGATCGTGTACCTTTGATCTAAATTTAGGGTTTTGGGTGCGATCGTGAACCTTTGATCTAAACGTAGGGTTTTGGGTGCGATCGTGAACCTTTGATCTAAACGTAGGGTTTTGGGTGTGATCGTGAACCTTTGATCTAAACGTAGGGTTTTGGGTGTGATCGTGAACCTTTGATCTAAACGTAGGGTTTTGGGTGTGATCGTGTACCTTTGATCTAAACGTAGGGTTTTGGGTGTGATCGTGAACCTTTGATCTAAACGTAGGGTTTTGGGTGTGATCGTGTACCTTTGATCTAAACGTAGGGTTTTGGGTGTGATCGTGAACCTTTGATCTAAACGTAGGGTTTTGGGTGTGATCGTGAACCTTTGATCTAAATGTAGGGTTTTGGGTGTGATCGTGTACCTTTGATCTAAACGTATGGTTTTGGGTGTGATCGTGAACCTTTGATCTAAACGTAGGGTTTTGTGTGTGATCGTGAGCCTTTGATCTAAACATAGGGTTTTGGGTGTGATCGTGTACCTTTGATCTAAACGTAGGGTTTTGGGTGTGATCGTGAGCCTTTGATCTAAACATAGGGTTTTGGGTGTGATCGTGTACCTTTGATCTAAACGTAGGGTTTTGGGTGTGATCGTGAACCTTTGATCTAAACGTAGGGTTTTGGGTGCGATCGTGTACCTTTGATCTAAACGTAGGGTTTTGGGTGTGATCGTGAACCTTTGATCTAAACATAGGGTTTTGGGTGTGGTCGTGTACCTGCTGTGCGGTCATGTTCTCGGCCTGACTCAGCGTGGCACAAAGCAGCGCCTGGAAGTACAGATTGAAGCTCATGGCTGACTGACGGTAGAGATTAGCCGCTCCACACACACCGGACACTTTCATCAGGAGGTACTTCAGACCGGGCCGCGTGTCAAAGTCCCGCGCCGTCCTGCAGAATGTCAGAGAAGAGAAGATGGAGCTTTATTAATCCCTGCGGGGAAATTCAGATGTTTAACAGCAACAGGGTTAGAATGAAAAACAGGACAGCACAGATTCACACAAGATTAAAGATACAATTGAAATTATATACAGCTAAGTAACTTTTTAAATAAGAAATGAACTAAATGAACATATATATTTGGGACATATATACATATTAAATATATGTACATGTTTCATATCAGAGAAGAACAGCATAGATTCTTTTTATAATCAGTTAAGAGAAAGCCTGCAAGAAAGCCAGGAAATGTTATACGCCTCTCAAATATGTAGTGTTCCTGCTTTTCACTGTTTTATTGAAAACCTTTGGGTCAAATAAAGACATTTAATCATCATTTGGGATTTGGATGTTCTTTTGTCACATCTGTATACACCACCAAACCATCTTTTCCTAATACAGATGCAGCTAGTTGCAGCCCTATCTGCATCTATGTATGAGTGTCATGTTGCAGGAAATCAGAAATATTATTTATTTCTTGTGTCTAAATTTATCTTTTGTACATTGCCTTGTTTCTTATACTGCTGCAACGTATACATTTCCTAAATTGGGATCAATAAAGTATTCACCCATCCATCTATCCATCCATCCATCTATCCATCCATCTATCCATCCATCCATCTATCCATCCATCCATCTATCCATCCATCTATCCATCAATCCATCAATCCATCTATCCATCCATCTATCCATCCATCCATCTATCCATCCATCAATCTATCCATCCATCTATCCATCCATCTATACATCCATCCATCCATCTATCCATCCATCCATCCATCTATCTATCTATCCATCTATCCATCCATCTATCTATCCATCCATCCATCCATCTATCTATCCATCCATCCATCTATCCATCCATCCATCTATCCATCTATCCATCCATCTATCCATCTATCCATCTATCCATCCATCCATCCATCTATCCATCCATCTATCCATCCATCCATCCATCCATCCATCATCCATCCATCCATCCATCCATCCATCCATCCATCTAACCTGTAGGAGTCCAGCAGCAGATCCAGGATGATGGACAGGTTGGTCATGGAGATGTATCGCAGGAAGCCGGCGGAGGCCCTGCTGGGGTCAGAGGCCCCCGGCGTGACCCTCTCACTTCCTTCAGGCTGCTTCACGAACTCCTCCATCAGGATGTCGTGCAGATTCTGCAGCAGCACCTGGTGCGAGAGCAGACTCACAACGATGGTGCGGAACGGGATCCTGCAGGATGAAGACATATTATTTAGAACGTTTTAAATAAAGATTCATTCAAGATAGTAGTTAGTACAAATAAAATAGATACGGGACTTTCTTTTCTGAATTATGACTTTTTTCAGATCCAGATATTTTGAATGTTTTTAAATTAAGATTAATTCCAGACTCAAGGCTTTTATTGTCATCTGTAAATAGCTACAGTGTAGACATGTCAATGAACATCTTAGGTCACAGGCTCCTCCAACAGAGCGACACAATAAAACAGATACAATTGTGCAAGTAAATACAAATAAAATAGATAAGTAAGTAATCTGTTGCATCAGGAACAGCTACAGTTTTGTAGTTTACGGAGAATTATTTGGGTTTTTGGAGCAGCTTAAATATATTTTACCCTCAAAGTATACCACACTTCACATATCACGTACGTAAATCACGTTACAGAAAAACAGCCTTACCCAATTTTCCTGAAACCCAGCAGCAGAAAAACAAGCAAAGCCAGTTAGTGAGGGTTAAATACTGAACATGTACAAACTAGAATTAGGAGAAATGAATATTGTATACTTCTATTGCTAAAGAAGCTAACTCAATGCAGGAGATGGATCATTGCGAGTGTTTTGAATAATAACCTCTTCTGAGCGTGTCCGTTGGCCTGCTGGTCGGCCGGCAGCTCGATGATCAGAACGCAGGACTGAGCGTGCTCGAAGCCCTCCTTGTTGTTGGGCGTCTTTGGAGAGCACTGGGTGTCCAACATGAAGACCTGGGACACAAAGAGGACACGTCATATAGTAACGATAATAATAATAATACAAGGGATTTCATTTTGGGTAAAGATATTAAAATCTGAAATCTGACTTTTCTCTAAGAGACTTTTTTGACTGTCTTTTCCAAAATTCTCTTTTTCGTAACTTTTTCTCGGAATTATGACTTTTTTCAGATTTATTTCAGAATCCCGACTGTTTCTGAAATCTTTTCAGAATTCCGACTTTTTGGAGATTCAGACTTTCTCAAAAAATGCTGACTTTTTCTAAAAATGATCACTTGAGAATTATCTGAACGCTCTACTTCAGTTGGAAGATTTATAACCAGGGCTGTCATTCCGTTACACATACTAGTTACCTGTAAAATGCCACCAGTAACCCAATCTGAGCATCACAATAATAATGTAGTTTTGTACGAATAATGGTTAGGAAAAACAGCCCAACGAACGTGCAAAATAACTCGACCAATGCTGGGCCTTTTCATATCAGTTATATTGAGTCAAAACCTCTCCGCAAACGTCACTTCAGCACGTTGTGGATTGGAAAAAATGCTTCATTCCAGGAAAGTCCGAGAGCAAGATTCAAACACCAGCTGCAGATAGCAAACCAGTACAGTCCGGTATAATGAAAGTTTAAGTTCTGACGAGTTAGAAGACACTATATGACGACTCAATAAGAGGAAATGATGTACGTTTATAATGTCTGTGACAACTTAAGACTTTCAGAAATTACGTATTCAGTTTTTTTCATGGCAATTAAACACGTCATAGGCTCCTGTCTCCAGTCTCTTTCTTAAGATATCCAGATATTACACAATGACTAACTCTATGGGACACTACATTACGCGCTCTAAAGCACATGCAGTGCTCCTCTCATGGTGGTTGAGTCACAGCGTTTAGGTCTGACCTGCTGAGCCATGGCTCTGATCCTCCAGTACTCGGCCTCGGCTGCAGGAGAGTGAGACGGAGCCGCTACCTTCACCTCACAGGCGTCTCCGGAGAAGCTGTCCGACCCGCTGTGGAAACATGCCAGCAGGTTCTAGGAAAACACAAACAGAACGGTTAACAAGCAGGTTGCTAGCACGTCTTGATAGGCAAGGCAAGTTTATTTATATAGCACCTTTCAACACAAGGTTTTACAAAAAGGAAAGACATTAGTAGCATAAGAAACATTATAAAATGATATCTACAAACACTCATTTAAAAGCAAAGATAAAAAGCAAAGATAATAAAAGTTACAGTGCAGTTTAAGATATGAATGTATCAATTAAAAGCAGCGACAAAAAGAAAAGTCTTCTTGCTGGATTTGAAAGTAGTCAGAGTCGCAGCGGACCTGCAGGTTTCTGGGAGTTTGGTTCCAGATGTTTGGAGCATAATAACTGAACGCTGCTTCTCCATGTTTAGTTCTGACTCTGGGGACAGAAAGCTGACCAGTCCCTGAAGACCTGAGAGATCTGTCTCTGGGGACAGGAAGCTGACCAGTCCCTGAAGACCTGAGAGATCTGGATGGTTCATAGTTTAGCAGGAGGTCAGAAATGTATTTTGGGCCTAAACCATTCAGTGCTTTATAAACCAGCAGCAGCATTTAGAAATCTATTCTTTGACACACAGGAAGCCAGTGTGAAGACTTCAGAGCAGGAGTGATGTGGTCCACTTTCTTAGTGTCAGTGAGGACTCGAGCAGCGGCGTTCTGAATCAGCTGCAGCTTTCTAATAGATGTTTTAGTGAGACCTGTGAAGACACCATTGCAGTAGTCCAGTCTACTGAAGATAAAGGCATGGACACGTGTCTCCAGATCCTGCTGTGACATTAGTCTTTTAATCCTTGATATGTTCTTTAGGTGATAGTAGGCTGATTTAGTAACTGTTTTAATGTGACTGTTGAAACTCAGGTCAGAGTCCATGACTACACCTAGATCTCTGGCTCTATCTGTTGTTTTGAACATTGCAGACTGAAGCTCAGCGCTCACTTTTATACGTTCTGCCTTGGCTCCAAAAACCATTACCTCAGTTTTATCTTTGTTTAATTGGAGAAAGTTCTGACACATCCAGTCATTGATTTGTTCAATGCCCTTACTCAGTGTTTGAATTGGAGCATAGTCTCCTGGTGAAATTGTTACGTAAATGTGTCATCTGCATAGCTATGGTAACTTATTTTGTTGTTCTTCATTATCTGAGCCAGTGGTAGCATGTAGATGTTAAAGAGAAGAGGCCCCAAGATGGAGCCTTGAGGAACCCCACATGTCATATTTGTCAACTCAGATTTGTATTCACCTATAGAAACAAAGTTGTTTCTGTCCTTTAAAGGTGGGGCAGGTCATTTTGGAGAAACCAGCTCGAGTGCGCTAGAATTTGAAAATACACAGCCGGAAAAAATCTGCCACTTCCTCACAGAGCCCCGCCTCCAACACACGAACACGCACATGACCAATGAGGGCACGAGATAAGTTTGTGCACAGATGGAAGGCTGACAGGCAGGTAGGCCATCCAGTTACTTTAGCCGGGCCGGCTAAAATGATTGGTCGAGCTTTTTACAGCACTACGGCTTCCACTGATGATATCTTTGTATGGATTTTTTGTGATGCGAGTTATTTTCTTATTTTTATTGTATTAATTATTTCTTTCTTTGTTTCCTATTTACTGTGACCATGACCTAATGGGATAGGGGATGGGTATTTTGATTTCCTTTAACAGACAAATTGTTCTGTACTTTGTTTAATGTGCTGAAAGTTCCATGTCTGCAAAAAAAATAACAAAAAAAGATAGCATGTTTTATTACATGGCTTAGTTGAATACTGGATTCTGATTGGTCAATTCAGAACACGTGACACGTTGTTAATCCAGTACAGACAGACTGCTGTCAAGGACTTATCGTTGTTAAGGACGCTCACTTCTGCAGAAAGAAGTCCGGTCGATTGAACTGTATACAGTTTGGCCGAAAAGCAAACTGTTTGCTTGTCTTTAGTTTTCAGTTGTCTACCGTGTGAGAGCAACAGCGAAGAAGAAAGAGAGGCGAAAAGACGGACCACATTATGGGCTATGAAGCTATTAAAGGCCCTGTCACCCTGTCCCGAAGTTGACTCCCGATGGACACACGAATATGGAATTGTGAATTTCGCACGAAGATGGCCCCGAACCACACGAAGGCAACATTTACATTACATTTAAGACATACAACTGCAATGAAAGTACCAACAACAATGATGTTACAGCACTATGATACTGCACTGATATCTTCAGACTTTGTTCTTTACTTTCTCCGTCTTTATATGTAGAAGATATTACGTTTTCTCCGTCATGTTGTTTCCATAACAACACCAATTTCCTGTCAACTCTCCTTCAAAATAATATATTATATCCTTTTCAGTTTCACAGAACACAAATTGGGTTATTTACATGATATGTTTACATGATTTTGTTGTGCAATAAAACAACCCGATGGACACACGATAAAGGAAATGTTCAAATTCGGCTGTGATCGTAGCAACATCGGGCCGTTCGTGAGGGCGTCTGAGCCATCGTATGACCGCCGGTGGAGTCTCTCAGGCTCCGGCAGCAACTTTGTGAGCGGAGGCAAAATCTTTGGCATGCCAACAAATAGCCGAAGGACCTTGAGAAGGTTCATTTTCGTGTTGAATTCGTGTGTCCATGTTGCCCTTCGTGAGGGCCATCGTGAGGGCATCGTGTTATCATCGGTGCCATCGGGCATTCGCCCCGATCAGAGTGAGGGTGAATGCACCGATGATAACACGAAGATGACACGATTCGACAAGATGCCCTTACGAGTGCCTCACGAAGTTGCCGCTCACGAAGTTGCTGCCGGAGCCTGAGAAACTCCACCGGCGGTCATACGATGGCTTAGATGCCCTCACGAACGGCCCGATGCTACGATCACAGCCGAATTTGAACATTTCCTTTATCGTGTGTCCATCGGGTGTCAATTTCGGGACAGCGTGACAGGGGCTTTAAAGACTAGCTGATCAGCAGCGGGGCAGAAACCCTCCACACGGAGCTGCAGCCCTTTGTATGTAATGGTCCAGACATCAGACGGCAACACATATTAGGGCATCAGGGCAGGGATATCTACAGACTTTCCAAGCTTTGACATCATGTGTTGTGCCACTTTTAAAGCAAGCAACGATGTTTTCAAATCTGTAATCAAAAAGCAAAACGCTATCGAAGCAGTTGCTGCCGTTGCTACGTAGCTCAAATGGTAACAACGGACTATTTTTCTTAGCGGATGCACGTCAATTTAAATCAATAAAAACATTTTCTAAATCAATAAAAGCATTTCAATTAATATTGGGAGTCAAGTCGTTACTTTGTTGAGAATGTGGCCGTGTGATAAGCGGGCGACAGGACATTATCCCTTTCTTAATGGTCTGCTTAATTATACTTTCCCTGCTTACATGCATTAGACAACCACAGCGCACTCACTGTAGGAGCCATACTGACCTCAAGGCGAGTATTTATATACATAATTGATTAATTGACTTGACTTAATTAATGTTCAATGACAAATGGTTTATATTATCAGCCTGTTAAGCATGCCTGTGTTTCATAACATGGTTATGAACACCCCTTTGGTCATCTCTGCAACTGTATGTAGGGACTTTATTTAAGTGAGGGGGTTGAGGTTAGGTTTTGTTATTTTAAGTTTTTTGATTATTTTTTTTTAAACATGCTGCTTATGATTTAGCGTTACGTGTCATCGACCCTGCTCTGTAGTGACTTATTGGAAAGTTTGGTTGCCACTACAAACTACATACACATATGGACGACTGTATTCATAATGCTTTGTATGTTTTATGATTTGTCTTCGTGGCTTCCTGAGCCTTGGACTTTCATTTCCTTTGGCAAAACAATGCTGTAGCTTTTGTGCAAAAAGCCTTTTAAAACCTCTGATTTTCAAAGGCTTTTTATATTTTATAATCTCCGATACAGTTATGTAAGTCCATGCGAATTCTTCACGTGAGTGAAAATCAAATGAAGAAGAGTCGACCTGATGAAGTCCAAGTATTAAAACACAGTATGTACAATGTATGCGATGTGACCTAAATGCAGCGCTTATGAATAATTCAGCTGCTCCATAAAGCCGTCAGAGGTCAGTGTTGATGTTTCTGAAAGCATAAGCTACATGTTAAGGATAAGCTTTATGCAAAGGGCTGCCAGTGTCCTACACAATCTATTGGATGACTTCTTTCATGGTAATCTAGTCAATATTTCTCCAGGCGACTTTTAATGTTCGTCCAAATCCCCCCTTTTTTTTCCTTTTTGTTTTAAATCATGCAACTATGGAAGTTCAGGTCTTTTAATTCCATAACTGCAATATATCTGATTGAAGTCTTACAAATGAAACCGAAACAATGAATGTTCTCTCTGAATTTGCAAGTGGACACACGGTGCAGTGGATTATACAAAGTGACTGTCGAGTTTTCAAAATCTAAAATAAGTTATCAAGTTGTTGAGCAGCAACAAATGATAAAATTGAGGGACAAAAGACGATTAGGGCCACATGTTGTGATCAAAGTGATTTCATCTGAAATCTGACCTTTTTTTAAACATTCTGACTTTTCAATCAAATTCTGACTTTTCCCTGAATTATAGCTTTTATTGCAAAATCTAACTATTTGTATAAATCTGACTTTCTGACTTTTTTCAGAATTCGGGCATTTCAGATTCTCTTTCAAAATTCTGACTAATATATATAAAAGTATTGATAACTACAAACATTTGAAGTGTGTAAAACTACCTTTAATACGTCTCAAAGTCACAGTTCAATCATTGCAGTGGATAAAAGGAGCTCTTATATAACCTCCCATAAGTCCTAAATAAATAAATATGTTCTAAAACAAAAGCCCAACATGCAACAGTCACAATCTGTTACATAAACAGTGACTGGTGTTGTGGCTGAGAGCATGTTAAGCTATATGTCGACAGCTGTAAGCCCTCAGAGTCCTGATGCTTTGTTTGTTGATATAACCTTTGACGTATGTAGTGTCTCTACTTTAAAGAGTCCTCTCCTGCTGATGTTCAGGTGTATGTAGTGTCTCTACTTTAAAGAGTCCTCTCC
Source organism: Champsocephalus esox (assembly GCA_036324585.1). NCBI lineage: Eukaryota > Metazoa > Chordata > Actinopteri > Perciformes > Channichthyidae > Champsocephalus > Champsocephalus esox. The sequence continues at coordinate 37,256,255 of CM070497.1, forward strand.
TGCTGATGTTCAGGTGTATGTAGTGTCTCTACTTTAAAGAGTCCTCTCCTGCTGATGTTCAGGTGTATATCAGTGTGTAGTGTCTCTACTTTAAAGAGTCCTCTCCTGCTGATGTTCAGGTGTATATCAGTGTGTAGTGTCTCTACTTTAAAGAGTCCTCTCCTGCTGATGTTCAGGTGTATATCAGTATGTAGTGTCTCTACTTTAAAGAGTCCTCTCCTGCTGATGTTCAGGTGTATATCAGTGTGTAGTGTCTCTACTTTAAAGAGTCCTCTCCTGCTGATGTTCAGGTGTATATCAGTATGTAGAGTCTCTACTTTAAAGAGTCCTCTCCTGCTGATGTTCAGGTGTATATCAGTATGTAGTGTCTCTACTTTAAAGAGTCCTCTCCTGCTGATGTTCAGGTGTATATCAGTATGTAGTGTCTCTACTTTAAAGAGTCCTCTCCTGCTGATGTTCAGGTGTATATCAGTATGTAGTGTCTCTACTTTAAAGAGTCCTCTCCTGCTGATGTTCAGGTGTATATCAGTATGTAGTGTCTCTACTTTAAAGAGTCCTCTCCTGCTGATGTTCAGGTGTATATCAGTATGTAGTGTCTCTACTTTAAAGAGTCCTCTCCTGCTGATGTTCAGGTGTATATCAGTATGTAGTGTCTCTACTTTAAAGAGTCCTCTCCTGCTGATGTTCAGGTGTATATCAGTATGTAGTGTCTCTACTTTAAAGAGTCCTCTCCTGCTGATGTTCAGGTGTATATCAGTATGTAGTGTCTCTACTTTAAAGAGTCCTCTCCTGCTGATGTTCAGGTGTATATCAGTATGTAGTGTCTCTACTTTAAAGAGTCCTCTCCTGCTGATGTTCAGGTGTATATCAGTATGTAGTGTCTCTACTTTAAAGAGTCCTCTCCTGCTGATGTTCAGGTGTATATCAGTATGTAGTGTCTCTACTTTAAAGAGTCCTCTCCTGCTGATGTTCAGGTGTATATCAGTATGTAGTGTCTCTACTTTAAAGAGTCCTCTCCTGCTGCTGTTCAGGTGTATATCAGTATGTAGTGTCTCTACTTTAAAGAGTCCTCTCCTGCTGATGTTCAGGTGTATATCAGTATGTAGTGTCTCTACTTTAAAGAGTCCTCTCCTGCTGATGTTCAGGTGTATATCAGTATGTAGTGTCTCTACTTTAAAGAGTCCTCTCCTGCTGATGTTCAAGTGTATATCAGTATGTAGTGTCTCTACTTTAAAGAGTCCTCTCCTGCTGATGTTCAGGTGTAAATCAGTATGTAGTCTCTCTACTTTAAAGAGTCCTCTCCTGCTGATGTTCAGGTGTATATCAGTATGTAGTGTCTCTACTTTAAAGAGTCCTCTCCTGCTGATGTTCAGGTGTATATCAGTATGTAGTGTCTCTACTTTAAAGAGTCCTCTCCTGCTGATGTTCAGGTGTATATCAGTATGTAGTCTCTCTACTTTAAAGAGTCCTCTCCTGCTGATGTTCAGGTGTATATCAGTATGTAGTGTCTCTACTTTAAAGAGTCCTCTCCTGCTGATGTTCAGGTGTATATCAGTATGTAGTGTCTCTGCTTTAAAGAGTCCTCTCCTGCTGATGTTCAGGTGTATATCAATATGTAGTGTCTCTGCTTTAAAGAGTCCTCTCCTGCTGATGTTCAGGTGTATATCAGTATGTAGTGTCTCTACTTTAAAGAGTCCTCTCCTGCTGATGTTCAGGTGTATATCAGTATTTATGACATGGCTTAGTTGGATACTCGATTCTGATTGGTCAATGCAGAACAGGTGACACGTTGTTAATCCAGAACAGACAGACCGCTGTAAGGACTTATTGACCGTTGTTAAGGACGATCTGCACAAAGAAGTTTGTTCGATGTAACTGCTTTTCGAACTGACAAGAGCAACACGAAGTAACGGGGCAGAACCCCTCCTTTTTACGTTTACGCTCTGTTGTGATTGATCAACCGCTTATAGATGTCCCGCCCCTTAGCCTATCACGTACAATGTGTTGGAGCGCTAGCCAATAGCAGTGCAAGAGGGAGTATATCGGAGGCGTGAAAAAAAATAGGAAAATGAACCACCACTCATTTGGTCTTTTACAGCGCTAAATCTTATTACGGAAAAAAGTACACACACACACACACACACACACACACACACACACACACACACACACACACACACACACACACACACACACACACACACACACACACACACACACACAGGCTGTTTGAATCTGACAGTAGGTTTGAATGCCAGATGATCTCCAAAAGTAATAATAGTGTTCCGTGTGTGTGTGTGTGTGTGTGTGTGTGTGTGTGAGTGTGTGAGTGTGTGAGTGTGTGAGTGTGTGAGTACCTTGACAGGCTCCAGTGTAGCAGAGAAGGCGTCCTGCAGAGCGCAGCAGGCTAACCTCCACATCTCCTCTGTGAACACCGGACCCACCGTGACCAGAATGTACCTGCAGAGAGACCGAACCAGTAGAACTCAAACCCCAGTTTAAAGGTCCCTATTGTACTGTTTCTCATCAATACATCACAGGTCTCAGATACATCCAGAGCAGTGGCGGCGCTAGGGGGGGGCTACTTGGGCTCAAGCCCCGATGTTTTCTGAAAAGCCCCGGATGTGTCACTTTTTAAAAAAACGTCTCGGGAGTAATGTGCAGTACCGGAGTCCACCAGAGAGGCAGCCACTGTGGGACATTAGCCTGCATAGCCTGCCCTGAAGAAGAAGTGATCCTTATAGTGCCTGACGAGTTTTAAGCTAATAGCATGAAGAAGAGGGGACACATGTTGATGTAGAAGAGACATGAAGAAGAGGGGACATGTTGATGTAGAAGAGACATGTAGAAGAGGGGACACATGTTGATGTAGAAGAGACATGAAGAAGAGGGGACACATGTTGATGTAGAAGAGACATGTAGAAGAGGGGACACATGTTGATGTAGAAGAGACATGGAGAAGAGGGGACACGTGTTGATGTAGAAGAGACATGAAGAAGAGGGGACACATGTTGATGTAGAAGAGACATGAAGAAGAGGGGACACATGTTGATGTAGAAGAGACATGAAGAAGAGGGGACACATGTTGATGTAGAAGAGACATGAAGAAGAGGGGACACATGTTGATGTAGAAGAGACATGGAGAAGAGGGGACACATGTTGATGTAGAAGAGACATGCAGAAGAGGGGACACATGTTGATGTAGAAGAGACATGAAGAAGAGGGGACACATGTTGATGTAGAAGAGACATGGAGAAGAGGGGACACATGTTGATGTAGAAGAGACATGAGAAGAGGGGACACATGTTGATGTAGAAGAGACATGAAGAAGAGGGGACACATGTTGATGTAGAAGAGACATGGAGAAGAGGGGACACATGTTGATGTAGAAGAGACATGCAGAAGAGGGGACACATGTTGATGTAGAAGAGACATGAAGAAGAGGGGACACATGTTGATGTAGAAGAGACATGGAGAAGAGGGGACATGTTGATGTAGAAGAGACATGAAGAAGAGGGGACACATGTTGATGTAGAAGAGACATGAAGAAGAGGGGACACATGTTGATGTAGAAGAGACGTGGAGAAGAGGGGACACATGTTGATGTAGAAGAGACACGAAGAAGAGGGGACACATGTTGATGTAGAAGAGACATGGAGAAGAGGGGACACATGTTGATGTAGAAGAGACATGGAGAAGAGGGGACACATGTTGATGTAGAAGAGACATGAAGAAGAGGGGACACATGTTGATGTAGAAGAGACATGAAGAAGAGGGGACATGTTGATGTAGAAGAGACATGAAGAAGAGGGGACACATGTTGATGTAGAAGAGACATGAAGAAGAGGGGACATGTTGATGTAGAAGAGACATGGAGAAGAGGGGACACATGTTGATGTAGAAGAGACATGAAGAAGAGGGGACACATGTTGATGTAGAAGAGACATGGAGAAGAGGGGACACATGTTGATGTAGAAGAGACATGGAGAAGAGGGGACACATGTTGATGTTTAAAATAAGTGGATTGTGCACAGTAGGTGACCTTTGATGAGGACTCTACGCAAACAGAGGGGTAGTGTGTAGGGGGCGGTTTGGAATTGGGCCGCAGTCTGTGTCTACAGGCTGGTGGGTCACCTGATGCAGGAGCAGCCCACCCTGGAGATGGTCTCTGCCGGCTCCGACACACAGGAGACCAGCAGCTTGAACAGGTCCTTCAGCATCAGGTTGATCAGGGACTCATAGCCAATATCTGCAGGGAGGACACACACACGCACACACACACACACACACACACACACACACACACACACACACGCACACACACACACACGGCGACACACACACACACACACACACACGGCGACACACACACACACAGCGAGACACACACACACACAGCGAGACACACACACACAGCGAGACACACACACACACACACAGCGAGACACACACACACACGCACAGCGAGACACACACACACAGCGACACACACACACACACACAGACACACAGCGACACACACATACACACACAGAGACACACACACACACACGCACACACGCACGCACACACACACACACACACACACACACAGCGAGACACACACACACAGCGAGACACACACACACAGCGAGACACACACACACAGCGAGACACACACACACAGCGACACACACACACACACACACAGACACACAAACACACACATACACACACAGAGACACACACACACACACACACACAGCGAGACACACACACAGACAAACACCAAGACAAACACAAAGAGACACGCACACATTGAGACACACACCAAGACACACACACACACAGACACACACACCAAAATAGCACACATTAAACCACGGATAGAGATGCAGGTTGAGGTTCCTCTCGTGGAGCTTCCTGCTTCGTGTAAACGACGGACGAGAGTCGCCCGTGGACGCGACGTCACACACTTGGCTCACCCGAGTGTATGAAGTTGTTGACGTGCTCCACCACCAGCTCGCAGCACAGCCCGATGGCGTGTTTAAAGTTCGCCGCCGCCACATCCCAGTAGGAGTGGTCGCCATGGCTACGCTGCAGCCACAGTGACATCACAGGAAGCAGCAGCTGGATGACGGAGAAGATGGCGAAACCCGGACCTGCGGACAACATCGAGGAGAGACAGGAAGTGAGCAAGCATGAAACACAAACAACGGCCATGCCATCCGTCAGACAAACTCAAACCTGTGTGTGTGTGTGTGTGTGTGTGTGTGTGTGTGTGTGTGTGTGTGTGTGTGTTACCTGGCACGGTGGACACCTCTCTGAGCAGAGTGAAGAGCAGCTCGAGGGTCGGAGGCTGATGTTGACGAGGACAGTTTGAGACAGCCGCTGTGAGCTGCTCCAACAACAAGATCCACACCTGGATGAGACCTGAGGACACACACACACACACACACACACCCACACACACCACACAGACAGACAGACAGACACACACACACACACACACACACACACCACACACACTGTATTTTGAATAGGTTTCAGACACACACACACTTCACAGCACACACTAAATGCTCTCAGCCTGACCCAGTGATATTTAAAGAGACAGTCACCCGTTTCGTCGTCGAACTCCTGCAGCACGCAGTCCATCCCGTCCTCCGCGCTGACCGAGCGCTCCTGCGACCTCATTGGCAGGCTGGCTAGCCGCGCCCCCAGAAACACCGGCTTCAGCTGCATCCTGTAGATCTTGGCCAGCAGCTGTCAATCAAACGCTCAGTTCAGTCACGCGTCAAAGGCCCGATGGATCCCCGACCAGCACCCTCCGTAGGTCTGAGGCCTTTGTGGAATAGAGCAGCTCCTACCTGTGAGCACTTCCGGAGGTAATCGAGCGCGGGCAGGCAGAGGTCAGTGGAGCTGAACGCCGACGCGTGGACGCAGTCTCCAATCTCCTTGTAGTCCTGCTCGCCTGCACACACACACACACACACACACACACAAAGACACACACACACACACCACAACACACACACATAGACATACACACACACACAGCGACACACACACAGCGACACACACACACAGCGACACACACACACAGCACACACACACACACACACGGCGAGACACACACAGCGAGGCACACACAGCGACACACACACACACACACACACGCACACACACACAGACACACACACACACACACACACACACACACACACACACACACACACACACACAGGGTAAGGGACCGGACACATCGTGGTGCCTCACGTCACACACAGTGTCCTGCGGAGGACACGAAGCTTGAGAGAGGGACGAACCTAACCCCTTGACGAACTTCATCAGACACAGGATGTAGTCGGTGGCCGCGTTGGCGAACACTTGGACGTTGTCGGTGTTGATGAACGCCTCGAAGACATCGAACACTGGAGCCTGAGATTTACCTGGAGAGGAGGAAGAGGAGGAAGAGGAGGAGAGGAAGAGGAGGAGAGGAAGAGGAGGAAGAGGAGGAGAGGAAGAGGAGGAGAGGAAGAGGAGGAAGAGGAGGAGAGGAAGAGGAGGAGAGGAAGAGGAGGAGAGGAAGAGGAGGAAGAGGAGGAGAGGAAGAGGAGGAGAGGAAGAGGAGGAAGAGGAGGAGAGGAAGAGGAGGAAGAGGAGGAAGAGGAGGAGAGGAAGAGGGGGAAGATGAGGAGAGAAAGAGGAGGAGAGGAAGAGGAGGAAGGATTAGGGAACTGAGATTCCACCACAGGGTGCAATATACACAGCATGACCATCACTACACAACGCCCTGCTACACAACATTATATATTATTATTATTATTATTATTGTTCTATAGGAACGGGAATCACGTATCCGCCACTACGGGTTTTCTGGACGACTGAATACCGTTGATATTTACTTTGTACGCACGGTTGGTGAACACTTGTATTATCCTGCTGCTGTGGTTATTGTATTGTTGTAACCATTTCCTGCGGGATAAAGAAAGTCCTATCGTATCTTATTGTTGGGAACACCCTGAGTGTCCTCCTCCAGCATGAGAGTAGCATGCTACAAAGGTATCAACTGCAGCTGTGAGCATGACAGGATGCTTGATGACCCAGAAGAGTATCAGGACTGTTTGAGGCAGATGATAGCTATGTGGTTAACATGATGACTCAGCCTCTATGGAGAGAGACATCAAGCATGCTCATTTCTGACGTGGAGCTAATCTGAAGTAAACATTGATACTGCTTTCTGTTCCTCCATCTTGTGACTGTGTGACTCCCTCTCTTGATATCAGTCAGGATTTTGAGAAAAAGTCAAATTTTTGAGAAAAAGTCAGAATTTTGAAATGTTGAGAAAAAGTAAAAATTTTTTGTAAAAGTAAATTTTTTGAGAAAAAGTACATTTTTTGAGAAAAAGTAAAATTTTTTGTAAAAGTCAATTTTTTTTGTAAAAGTCAGAATTTTTGAGAAAAAAGTCAGAATTTTGAGAAAAAGTCATATTTTTCAGGAAAAAGTCAGAATTTTGAAATGTTGAGAAAAAGTAAATTTTGTTTGTAAAAGTAAATTTTTTTGTAAAAGTAAATTTTTTTGTAAAAGTAAATTTTTTGAGAAAAAAGTCAGATTTTTGGAGAAAAAGTAATTTTTTTAGAAAAAGTCAAATTGTTCTGCTTTAGAGAAAAACTCAGTATTTTGTTCATGACAGCAGGATGTATGATAACAAGACCCTGTATCCCTCCATCTTGTGACTGTGTGACTCCCTCTCTTGGATATCAGCATGTGAAGGACACTGTTCAGGAACTAGCTGTTGCTCTGTATGTGATGACTACTTCCATCAGGAGAGGATCACAGACACATGGATCCTGAGGTTCAAGCTCAAGCCGGGGACGAGGGAGATTTAACATTTTTGAGATTTTGAGAAAAAGTCAGAATTCTTAGAATCTTTGAAAAAAAAGTCAGAATTTTTGGATTTTGAGAAAAAAAAGTCAGGATTTTTTGAAAAAGTCAGATTTTTCCGATTAAGAGAAAAACTCAGTATTTTGTTCGTGACAGGATGTATGATAACAAGAACCGGTATTCCTCCATCTTGTGACTGTGTGACTCCCTCTCTTGGATATCAGCATGTGAAGGACACTGCTCAGGAACTAGTTGATGCCTAGTCTCTGTATGTGACTCCTTCCCTTCTGGAGAGGACCACAGACACATGGATCCTGATATGAAGCTCAAGCCGGGGACCAGGGAGAGTTCTCTAAGACGTACCCATGGAGTATTCCCCCAGCAGGTACCCCTTGGTGTCCGTCTTGCTGCTGTGGACCGTCCTCAGAGCGCTGAACAGAGGCCTCCACCCCGACAGGATCTGAGGGGAACACATCTCCACCAGCTCCCCGATGGAGGTGATCACCTGCAGGGACACATATCAGACACACGAAGCTGCTGCAGGGGACTTTTTATTGATTGAGCAAATTCCACACTTAGCCGCCTTCTGGTAAGAAAATAACAAATATACAAGCTCAAACCAAAGTTGTGTTATTTAATAAAGAGTTATGGCATTTAAGAATCTGTCTATGTCCAGCTGGAAGGACAGATAATGTGCAATAGGAGATAGTACCAAGGTCTGACCAGGTTACACAGGAAAAGCAAATACTTCGTACAGAGGGGCAGGAAACAAAGGGGACATGCTAAATATAACAGGTAGCATCCGTATGGTAAGCTGCATGCCTGTGGAACACAAGAGAGCAGAAGGTCGCCCGTCGGTGGGAGTCTGCTCACCTGGTCCTGCACGTCCTCGTCGCACAGCTCCAGCTGCATGATGTGCTCGAAGGGTCTGAACAGCGCCTCGTTGAAGTGGAAGAGAGGAAGCTCCGCCCAGCTCGTTAGCACCTCCGTCAGCACGTCGTGGATGAAGGACACGGCCTTCTGGGAGACGTGGCGCTCTTTGTGACAGGCCGCCTGCGACGAGAAGATCATTTAGACCACAAGGCAGACGTTTAAGCACACTAGTCTTTAAAGGTTTCCTATTATACTATTTGTAGGCATTTATTACGACTCTCAGATATATAGAAATACATAAGAACATGTCTATGAAGTGTTTATTCCGAACAATCATACCCCTCTATTTCAGCCCTGTTAGAGAAGTGCTGATTCTGGGTCTATAACTGTAAGGGGGCGGAGCTTAAGCGGGAGAATTCTACCAGAAACTCAGCTAAATGCTGCCGTGATTAAACTCCATATCATGTTCCAAACCACATCAAGGATCATCTCTTTACGGAGCTCAAACTCTCTCTCCGGTTTACCACAAGGTGACTTCCTTTCTACTTCCTGCTTCTTCACACACATGCTCTCCAGCGCAGGTTAGCTCTGAGTGCTAGCGATGCTAATGTCAACACAGACCATATTACGTCCAAAGCACGTCTCGTCGTTTCTGACAGCAACGTTTCTGATTGGCCCGTGGGGGTAAAGCCCGCCCACATTTCAGATATTACGTCATATCGGACGCAAATCTGGATCAGCTCCGTTGTTCCCCCGTTTTTAGAGATGTGGGTACGGAGGAGAAGAGAGGGGGTTTTATTTCCTGACGCTGCGTGAGTCTCCTGACACGCCGGGCGGGGACACATGGTGATGTAGAGAAGACGAGACAAAGTGCTTTTGCACGATAGGAGACATGACGGCGTGTAGCACCAAGCGCCATCTAGTTTGCTCCTCACCTCCACCAGGTGGGGGGCCACGACGCTCCAGGCCCTCATCATGTGCAGCAGGGGCCGGTTCCTGTTCCTGACGATCCTCAGCATGGCCTCGCCCAATCGGAAGAGATGGAGAGCGCTGCGACGCTCCAGAGTGGACTTGGCCTCTCCTGAACACACGGGAGCATTTATTTCCTCGTACTTAGCTCGTGGATCCCAACGAGGGACTTTGAGTTTGCAAATCTGTGAAAACAAAATGATCTCCAAAGAATAGAAGATGGACAACTTTGAACAAGTCTATTCTTAAGCAAAGACAATTAATTCAGTGTAAGGTAACTTATAGAGCATGTGGTGTGTGTGTGTGTGTGTGTGTGTGTGTGTGTGTGTGTGTGTGTGTGTGTAGCCTAGCATTAATATACTTGTGGGGACCTAAATCTGTTTACACAGTCACGTGTGGGGACTCACCTCCCTTATGGGGACATAATGGAGGTCCCCATAAGGGATCATTAATTTTAGGGTGAAGACTTGGTTAGGGTTAGGCATGTGTTGGTTCTGGTTAAGGTTAGGATAAGTCTCCAGGAAATGCATGTAAGTCAATGTAATGTCCCCTGAAGTGATGTATACATGGTATGGGGTGTGTGTGTGTGTGTGTGTGTGTGTGTGTGTGTGTGTGTGTGTGTGTGTGTGTGTGTGTGTGTGTGTGTGTACCTGGCATTGCCAGTGAGTAGTCTCCGGTCTCGGTCACAGAGTGGAACAGCTGACACTGAGAAGCCTTCCTGAGCTGCTGCAGGAAACCAACCAGAGCCACCAGGTTCAGCTTAGTGGCTGCTTCCTCAAACAGCCTGCAACACACACACACACACACACACACACACACACACACCACACACACACACACACACACACACACACACACACACACACACACACACACACACACACACACACACACACACACACACACACACACACACACACAGTTATCGAATGTGTTTTCATTTGCAAAGTACTTTCAGATAAAGGAACATTCCCACGCAGTCATCAGATGTCCACGCCCCGTGTGCCGTCACACTGAATATAAGCTACCGTTTGTAATATCGATCCTGTTTTCGATTAAAAAAACGGCTTTGAGCACGAGGAAAAGCGCCTTCTAGACGTGTTATTATTATGATTATTATGATATAAGCCCAGTGTGCGTTCTGCCTCTTCATGCACTGTGTGTCATGTGTTATCAGGTATGACAGAGAACGGTTTCACAATAAAATAAATGGTACTTCTGGGTTATCTGTCGCCACTCTTTTATTTAATTGTCCAACCCTAACCAAAGTGCGTATTTAGAGTCTGACTAAAACACAAAACGCGGCGACAGGAAACCCACAAGTCCCAACAGAATCAAGTCTACAGGAAGAACCCGATCAAAAGGTGAACAGACTATCTATGAATTGTAGATGCAGAAATGCCGCGTGTTGCCCTTTAACTCCCCTCTTCCTCTTTGTTTACTATCCCCGGCACCACTTCCAGCTGCGTGTGTTCGGTCCATCTGCTGCAGGAGATCAGTGGGAACATTTGAGTTTTTTATTCTCCCTAAAAGCAGCGAGATCATCGGTTACATAAGAGATGATCCTTGAAATAAACAGAGGATTCCCTGCTGTGCCAAACTTTAATAAGTGCAGAGCGGCTGGCTGACACACACACACACACGCACACACGCACGCACACACACATGCACACACACACGCACATATACATCACTTCAGGGGACATTACATTGACTTACATGCATTTCCTGGAGACTTATCCTAACCTTAACCAGAACCAACACATGCCTAACCCTAACCCTAACCAAGTCTTCACCCTAAAATGAATGATCCCCCTTATGGGGACCTCCAATGTGTCCCCATAAGGGAGGTGAGTCCCCACACGTGACTATGCAAACAGATTTAGGTCCCCACAAGTATAGTAATGCAAGTCCACACACACACACACACGCGCACACACACACACACACACGTATACATCACTTCAGGGGACATTACATTGACTTACATGCATTTCCTGGAGACTTATCCTAACCTTAACCATAACATGCCTAACCCTAAACCTAACCAAGTCTTCACCCTAAAATTAATGATCCCCACACGTGACTGTGTAAACAGATGTAGGTCCCCACAAGTATAGTAATGCTAGTCCACACACACACACACACACACCCACGCACGCATGCACACACACACACACACACACCCACCCACACACACACAGCAGGTGTCTCTGTGCTGCTGCTGCCACCTGGTGGTCATTACAGGTATTCCCGCAGAGCACCAGATGTGAGAAATGAAGCTGAGCGCAAGTTCAGACAGGAAGACCTAACACTCCGTATTGCTCGTCATGGCAATACTCGCTCCCTCCACTGGATGACAGGGAGCGCCACTCCTCAGCTAACCTATCACTTCCCTCCATTCACAAGCCTAATTATCGCACCTGTTAATCCCTCTATATATGCTCTCCCCTTTTCTATCAGCTGTCTTCCAGGCGTCAATGCGCAAGCAGCAGCAGAGCTTCGTCCCAGCTCCAGGCATCATTCATCAGCTCCGCAGTCTGGCGGATTAAGCTACAGACGGCGTTCCCCAGTTCGGCTAGCGGGTCCAGCCGGCCGCCCCGCAAACCCGGACGCGGGAGGGGAAAAAAAAACAAAAAACAAGGAAATCGGGCTCCACGGAAGTTCATCCGGGCTTAATGGAAATGGACTTCTTCACGCAAACAATTGACGCACGCCTTCAGTCTCTCGAGAGGGCATCACTGGCTCAAATGCGGCGCTTCCGGCTTCACGCGGAACGGTCCTCATCGCAGGCGAAGCTTTACCCATTATGGCTTCAACCACAACCCCTCCTGCAGGCAGGCAGGCCGGGGTTAAGCTACATCCCATTGAAGTTACTTCCTCCTGCGCCTCACCCCTAAAACAGGCGTCAGGGTAGCGCTGGCAAAAGGCAGTTGCAACAAATTCACGAGATGTTTCGTTATATTGTTATGACATTAGGGTCATGCAGAGCGAGATCGCTACCCCTTTAAGAGAGGGGCGTGACGCGTGCATGTGTGCGTGGGTATGGTAGAGCGAGCGAGCGGGACACATGTTTTCTAGAAGTAAACAAGGCAGCAGAAAAAGGATAGGTCTGTAATCTTGCGAATCTATCTCGCGAAACAGAAGAGCTAAATAAATGCAACGACCTCCCAAGAAGAGCTCGCCTCTCTCCAGTCTTTCCGATAAAATGGGTTCTTGAACCCGAAGCGTGTTGCTTCTGCTGGGAGACGACAGAGAGTCAACCCCCCCCCCGTTTCCACGACTACGGTCTGGGAGCCGACAGGTAAATTCAACACTATACATTTCTACTTTAGTTAAGGTGAGTTCCAGGCAGTGTTGGGATGTAACGTGTTACAGTATGGAGTTGCAGTAACGTATTACTTGCGTACGAAGATCGTAATGCATTACTAATGCAGTTCGGGTAATTACTACCCATTACAATGCTCAGTAACTAACGCAGTTTCAAGCTTCAACACAATATTACCTGAAATGAATGGTGTTTCGTAGGGCTTCTTCTCCTTAATGACAAGTCGCTGCACATTATCCTGGTTATGACACGACCAGATACTAAATTAATTAGGATTTCACTCCCAATATTAATTTAATGATTATTGACTAAATGATCGTATTTTTCTCTTTTTTCTTCCCCAAAAATAAATAAATAAAAATAAATAATAATAATAATGTTCCGTTTCTCGGTGCACCAACGGCTGAATCTGCTACAACAACATCTCCTCGGCAGTAGGGGTGCAACAACTAATCGTCTTAATCGATCAAAATTGATTACCAAATTAGTTGCCAACTTATTCAGTCGTCGATTCATTGGTGATGTCATCACGTGTGTTTTACGCGCCGTTAAGCTCCAACGTATTGGTCTTTTATCGGTACCGGAGACATCTATAATAGGCTATGTCATGTATATTGCTAAAAAACGAAAATCGCAACGATTCCCCATTCTGCCCTTATAAATCCATGATCAAATTCTGCATCTTAGACCTTTCATTAATCCTCTCTCACCACTATTTCTTATTTCAGGGGATATTCCCTTAACTCAACGCCAGTTCAATCATTACTTAAAGCAAGTTCTCATTTGATCCGGCTTATCACCCCAATTATTCTCGGGGCATTCGTTCAGGATAGGCGCAGCTACCTCCGCTGCTAATCAAGGCGTCTCGTCCTCATCCCTGCAACAACTCGGACGATGGTCCTCCTCTGCCTTCACATCCTACATCCGCCCGGACATCAGTGCCGTGCTGGCTATCCAAAGGTCCCTCAAACACTAAAAGATGGTAAATATAACTATAACTGGTGTTGGTAACACGTCAGCATGTATACATGTCTACGATTCCGGATCTGTCAGGCTATGACTCCGGATCTGCGTATGCTAATCCCGCAAGTGCAGGTCGCGAACGTGGGTCCGAGTCAAGTTGCGACACAGGTCCGCGCTTAGGTTTAACCCTGCGGGCGCAGGTTGCGGACACAGGTCCGCGCTTAGGTTTAACCCTGCGGGCGCAGGTTGCGGACACAGGTCCGCGCTTAGGTTTAACCCTGCGGGCGCAGGTTGCGGACAATGGTCCGCGCTTAGGTTTAACCCTGCGGGCGCAGGTTGCGGACAATGGTCCGCGCTTAGGTTTAACCCTGCGGGCGCAGGTTGCGGACACAGGTCCGCGCTTAGGTTTAACCCTGCGGGCGCAGGTTGCGGACACAGGTCCGCGCTTAGGTTTAACCCTGCGGGCGCAGGTTGCGGACAATGGGCCGCGCTTAGGTTTAACCCTGCGGGCGCAAGTTGCGGACACAGGTCCGCGCTTAGGTTTAACCCTGCAGGCGCAGGTTGCGGCCAGTGGGTCTGCGTCATGGTAAACCTGCGTGCAGGTTTCGGGCAGTGGTCCCGCGCATGACTAACCCCGTAGCCCGGAAGCGATTCCGGCGCTCATCATGTCCCCATGTTAATCTCTCTTTTTTCATCCATAGATCTCCGCAGCCAGCCGCAAGGTAAGGATTGCTCACAGCTCCGTACTTCATACTTCACTTCTTTTGGGGGTTCATCAGAGCGGTTCTTCCCTCCTGAATGATCATCCTGCAAACCCGGGGCCTAATCGCCAAAACATCATTACAGTTACTTATCGTAATACGTCATCACTATTCCCGCATATCATGTGTCCCGGTAATAAACATGTACTCATACATCACGTCTCTTCTGATTGAAATGTAGCTCAGAGCAAGTTCAATCAGGAAGACAACATCATCGAGCGTCACACGTTATCTCAATAAGTGATCAGGGGCATTACGCCCCGGCTAGCCAATCATCGCACCTGCTAACCCCTTTAAATCTGCTCTCCCCTTCCTCCCACCATCCTCACTCAGATGATGGAAGACAATCTTAATCACTCAATCAGTTTATCAGCATCTATGACTCATCCTGGCGCACTTAACTGTTATTAAGCTATACTATATCGTGGGTCATGTCTCAGCATTTAACTAAGTGTACGTCTTTTCTGCGTGCATTCTGCACTTCATTCATATTCTCGGGTTTGCTCACTTGGCTCGCATCAATCCAGGCTATGATATTCATGCATTACTGTACTCCAGCTAACAGCTCGTGCTTACTTATTTACATCTCCCTCTTCGCCCGGACATCGGCTCGTGCTGCAATCTAAGAGCTCTTCAGTTTACCGATGGTAAATAGTGCATAACTGGTTGTGGCGTCTTAATAGCATATCAGGGCTTTCGTTCAGATAGGCTCAGCCACCTCTGCTGCAATCAGGCATTTCTCCCTCATCCCTGCAACTCGGGCGGTGGTCCTCCTCCGCCTTCACATCCCACATTCGCCGGACATCAGCGCGTGCTGGCTACCCAAGGTCTCTCAAACACTAAAAGATGGTAATTATGCCTATACTGGTGGTGGTGGTTTCATAGCACGTCAGCATACGTGTCACTGTGTTCATGTTTAACCCTGCACGTCAGGTCGTGACCTCCGGGTCCGTGTTCATGTTTAACCCTGCACGTCAGGTCGTGACCTCCGGGTCCGTGTTCATGTTTAACCCTGCACGTCAGGTTGTGACCTCCGGGTCTGTGTTCATGTTTAATATTATTGCCCGTACGGCCGGGATGCCCCGTACGGCCAGGAAGGACGCCTGGGAGGCATCAGTACGTCTAAATTCCCACATGTATTAACCTCTCATTTTCATCCATAGATTTCCACTGCATCCCACAAGGTAAGATGTCTTCACGTTCAGTACTTCATACTTCACTTCTTTTGGGGGTTCATCGGAAACGGTTCTTTCCCTTCCCGAATGATGTCCTACAAAACCTGGGCCTAGTCGCCAAAACACATTTCATTCACTTGTTATAAACTGTCATCATTATGTTTCATTTATATAATGTGACCGATAATAAACATGTATTTCATACATCACGTCTCTCCTGATTGAAATGAAGCTGAGCGCAAGTTCAGACAGGAAGACCTAACACTCCGTATTGCTCGTCATGGCAATACTCGCTCCCTCCACTGGATGACAGGGAGCGCCACTCCTCAGCTAACCTATCACTTCCCTCCATTCACAAGCCTAATTATCGCACCTGTTAAACCCTCTATATATGCTCTCCCCTTTCCTATCAGCTGTCTTCCAGGCGTCAACGCGCAACCCTCCTCCACCCCTTCGCCTCCTGCTTCCAACTCAGGGCCAAGCTCAACCTTCTCCCTTCCAACCGGACCTAACCACTTATCACCACCACCAGGTCTAGACCCAGGGGGGTTCATCGGAAACGGTTCTTTCCCTTCCCGAATGATGTCCTACAAAACCTGGGCCTAGTCGCCAAAACACATTTCATTCACTTGTTATAAACTGTCATCATTATGTTTCATTTATATAATGTGACCGATAATAAACATGTATTTCATACATCACGTCTCTCCTGATTGAAATGGGGTTTTGTATTAAAAGTCGCCGTCATGCTGCACACCTCGCATCCTATTTTATCATTGTTTTTTTTAAATTATAGAATTGTATTTATCCTGGAAGGAAATTGCTTTTTCTGAGAGTGGCTTTGCATTTTGAAATGAAAAACATAAATAAATAAATAGAAAATAAAATATGTATATACAAAATAAGTTGTTAAAGTTAGAAAGTGCAATAAAAAACTATTAAGATACAATATTGATGTGAACACAAGAAGTTAGAGTAAAATGTCCAATAAAATATTAAATTAAATAAAGATATTTGTATAGACAAATCCGCCACAACATTCAGATACAGAGCCTGAGGCTGTGAAGAGAAGGGAAAGCCCAGACGAGGAGCTGCCTGTAAGGACTGGGTCGACCCGGTGCCCCCTTGGTAGACGGCTGACTTAGCCTCGCGGCATCCGCAATTACCGAACATACCTGGCGAAAAACACCGGTCTGTCGGCGTCATGTGTTCAGCCGCGTGTGACCAATCGCAGCCCTTGGAGGACGAAAACGAGACTCCAACACTACGGTTAGAGGGCTACCAACGAAGAGCCACACTCTGTATCTACCTGTGTTCGCTCCCTGCGAGGAGATAATAGAGACATTTCCGACGGTGACGCGGGCCGATATAGGCGGGGCTGCCCTACGTCACATATTCATTTGTTGAGATTAAATACTCGACCTGCGCATGCGCAAGATAACATCCCGTGTTAAGCACTGCCTCTGGCGGTCAGTAGGAATGCAAAATAACTACGATGTTGTGTATGTACCTGTCTGCCTGTGTGGACAGAGTGCACACGGCCTTGGTGGCACTGTTCCCCGTCATCAGGCTGCCCCCCCCTCATCAGGCTGCCCCCCCCTCATCAGGCTGTTCCCTGTCATCAGGCTGTTCCCCCTCGTCTGGCTGTTCCCCCTCGTCTGGCTGCTCCCCTTGTTCCCCGTCATCAGGCTGTTCCCAGTCATCTGGCTGTTCTCCGTCGTCAGGCTGCCCCCCCTCAGCAGCTCCTGGATGGACAGAGGCTGGATGACGGGCTGACTCAGGCCCAGCTCCGAAGCCTCTGTGCTGGGATCGTAGCTAAGCTCCGCCCCCAGGTCCACGGCACCCCCATGCTGCAGGATGGGGGTCAGAGAGGAGGGGTGCAGGGAGCCGTCGCTGAAGTGTGTGTGCTCCAATGAGCTGATGTATTCCGTCACCCTGGAGACAGAAGGGAGGTTTCGTTTCGTGTGTACAGAAGCATTTTATTCGTTTATAGAGGCGTCTTGGTGAAAATATGGTGGGAGCGAGACTCGGAAGTGTGTGGGTGTGTGTGTGTGTGTGTGTGTGTGTGTGTGTGTGTGTGTGTGTGTGTGAGAGAGAGTGTGTGTGTGTGGTGTGTGGTGTGAGTGAGTGTGTGTGTGTGTGTGTGTGTGTGTGTGTACCTGAAGACGTGGGGCCAGCAGTCGTGGTTGTGGCTGCCCATCTCCAGCCCCACGTTGAGGATGGCGTCCATACACAACACGTGAGCCGTGTGCAGACGCACTCCCTGAGGACGAGACATCTGCTCCAGACGGTGCTTCACTGCGCGCGCACACACACACACACACACACACACACACACACACACACACACACACACACACACGGAATAATGCATATCAATAAAGCTTTTGAGATGTGTGAGTCTTATCTAAATATTGTCTTTGCTTTCAGTAAAGTGCAGGATCGTAAGGAGGAGGATCAGAGTCTCCACTAGACGTCACTAAAGGAACAGTGTTTTAATTGTTTGCATTTACAACACATTCTTCCCCTTTTTGTAAAGTGTTTTTATTCATTCATACGTATATATGTACCTTCAAGGGGAAAAAAATACAGGCAGTCATTTTAAAATCATCCTTTGACAAAATGAGCCATTATCTGTCAATTTCAATTACTTTGTTTTGTTTTGTGTGTTATTGGGAGTGTGTGCGTGTGTGTGTGTGTGTGTGTGTGTGTGTGTGTGTGTTCTCCGTCAGTACCTTGTGTGATGGCGTCTCCCACCTCCCCCACCTCCCTCTCCTCCCTCTCCTCCTGAACACAGGAGGCAGCAGCCATCTGGGCGAGAGCTGAGGCACAGTTAGCTGCCACACCTGAAAGACACACACACACACACACACACACACACACAAACACGTGTCAAACCCAGCTGTCCCGTTTAAATCTTTCTCACGTCGTAAAGATCACATCCTGCAAACCCCAACAGTCATGTGTAATGCTAGTGTGTGTGTGAAGGTAAGTGGGAGTACCGATCGACACACACTGTGTTATGGTCGCTTATGTATGGGCTACAATGCCTATGCGTTACCACTAGGGGGCAGTATAACATCAGCTTACTATGTAATGTACAGAGGGAGGAGAGGAAGATGGGCGTCGGTACTGCCTGTGTGGAGGAGAGTAAAGTGGCCTGTCAAGCTAGCACAAAGATACAAAGAACATTATACCATTAAGAGAACATCAAGCAACTAAATTCACTTAAACTAACTGTAAAGTAGAAAGGCACTAAGTGTGTATCCTCCCTGGTAGTCAGATCTAGAGTTCATTAGTGTCTTCATTTTCCAACAAGTTCCACTGAAACTGGACCAGTCCTATAGAGGCCCTACATACTGATATACACCTGAACATCAGCAGGAGAGGACTCTTTAAAGTAGAGACACTACATACTGATATACACCTGAACATCAGCAGGAGAGGACTCTTTAAAGTAGAGACACTACATACTGATATACACCTGAACATCAGCAGGAGAGGACTCTTTAAAGTAGAGACACTACATACTGATATACACCTGACATCAGCAGGAGAGGACTCTTTAAAGTAGAGACACTACATACTGATATACACCTGAACATCAGCAGGAGAGGACTCTTTAAAGTAGAGACACTACATACTGATATACACCTGAACATCAGCAGGAGAGGACTCTTTAAAGTAGAGACACTACATACTGATATACACCTGAACATCAGCAGGAGAGGACTCTTTAAAGTAGAGACACTACACACTGATATACACTGAACATCAGCAGGAGAGGACTCTTTAAAGTAGAGACACTACATACTGATATACACCTGAACATCAGCAGGAGAGGACTCTTTAAAGTAGAGACACTACATACTGATATACACCTGAACATCAGCAGGAGAGGACTCTTTAAAGTAGAGACACTACATACTGATATACACCTGAACATCAGCAGGAGAGGACTCTTTAAAGTAGAGACACTACTACTGATATACACCTGAACATCAGCAGGAGAGGACTCTTTAAAGTAGACACTACATACTGATATACACCTGAACATCAGCAGGAGAGGACTCTTTAAAGTAGAGACACGACATACTGATATACACCTGAACATCAGCAGGAGAGGACTCTTTAAAGTAGAGACACTACATACTGATATACACCTGAACATCAGCAGGAGAGGACTCTTTAAAGTAGAGACACTACATACTGATATACACCTGAACATCAGCAGGAGAGGACTCTTTAAAGTAGAGACACTCATGCTGATATACACCTGAACATCAGCAGGAGAGGACTCTTTAAAGTAGAGACACTACATACTGATATACACCTGAACATCAGCAGGAGAGGACTCTTTAAAGTAGAGACACTACATACTGATATACACCTGAACATCAGCAGGAGAGGACTCTTTAAAGTAGAGACACTACATACTGATATACACCTGAACATCAGCAGGAGAGGACCCTTTAAAGTAGAGACACTCATGCTGATATACACTGAACATCAGCAGGAGAGGACTCTTTAAGTAGAGACACTACATACTGATATACACCTGAACATCAGCAGGAGGACTCTTTAAAGTAGAGACACTACATACTGATATACACCTGGACATCAGCAGGAGAGGACTCTTTAAAGTAGAGACACTACATACTGATATACACCTGAACATCAGCAGCAGAGGACTCTTTAAAGTAGAGACACTACATACTGATATACACCTGAACATCAGCAGGAGAGGACTCTTTAAAGTAGAGACACTACATACTGATATACACCTGAACATCATCAGGAGAGGACTCTTTAAAGTAGAGACACTTCATGCTGATATACACCTGGACATCAGCAGGAGAGGACTCTTTAAAGTAGAGACACTACATACTGATATACACCTCAACATCAGCAGGAGAGGACTCTTTAAAGTAGAGACACTACATACTGATATACACCTGAACATCAGCAGGAGAGGACTCTTTAAAGTAGAGACACTACATACTGATATACACTTGAACATCAGCAGGAGAGGACTCTTTAAAGTAGAGACTACATACTGATATACACTTGAACATCAGCAGGAGAGGACTCTTTAAAGTAGAGACACTACATACTGATATACACCTGAACATCAGCAGGAGGGACTCTTTAAAGTAGAGACACTACATACTGGTATACACCTGAACATCAGCAGGAGAGGACTCTTTAAAGTAGAGACACTGCACTATTATCTTTGTCTCACCTAGAGCGCAGCTGAGCGCGGCAGCTTTCCGCAGTCCGTCTAAACTCAGACAGATGGTGTCTCTCTCCCTCTGGCTCTGCTCCTTCAGCCCCTCGGCCCCCAAAATGAACGCCAGGCCTTTCGAGCTTCCCGCCATGCGACCGGTCAGCGGCGTGGAGAGCACGTCGATCAGGTTCTTCCACACCCCGGTGAGGATGAAGCGGGAGAACACGGCGCCTGGAAACACACAGAAAGACTGAGCTGAGAGACGTCAACCAGGAAGGAAGTGAACTTGAGACTCAAGATTCAAAGCATGCTTTCATTGTGAACATGGAAGCAACGCTGGACCAACATGGTTCACGGAGAGCCTGCACACACACGCTGTGTTGGATAGGTGTGTGTCACATGTTGTCATCATGGATGTCTCCCCTCGTTTCGATGTATGCGAGTCACATAATAATAATATATTTTATTTCTATAGCGCTTTTCATGAACCCAAAGACGCTTTACATCTGGGAGGGAGGGCAGACAAACAAAACAAAGACAAAGCCAAAAAGAAACAAAACAGAAAAGCAGTCAGGAGGAAGTTGATTGAGAGGGGAGGGGCTTATGGATACAGAGTTGAGAGGGGAGGGGCTTATGGATACAGAGTTGAGAGGGGAGGGGCTTATGGATACAGAGTTGAGAGGGGAGGGGCTTATGGATACAGAGTTGAGAGAGGAGGGGCTTATGGATACAGAGTTGAGAGGGGGCGGGGCTTATGGATACAGAGTTGAGAGGGGAGGGGCTTATGGATACAGAGTTGAGAGGGGGCGGGGCTTATGGATACAGAGTTGAGAGGGGAGGGGCTTATGGATACAGAGTTGAGAGGGGAGGGGCTTATGGATACAGAGTTGAGAGGGGGGAGGGGCTTATGGATACAGAGTTGAAGAGGTGGGTTTCGAGGCGGGACTGGAACAGGGTGAGGGACTCAGACTCACGGAGGTCTTGGGGGAGGGAGCTCCAGAGCTTCGGGGCTGCCACAGAGTCCCCGAAGCTCTGGAGTCTGGCCTTGGGGATTGAAAGCAAACCGGCTGAGGTGGATCTGAGGGACCGGGGGGGTTGGTAGAGGGTGAGGAGGTCAGTGAGGTAGGGGGGGGGAGGGGCAGATGGTGGAGGGCTTTGAAAGTGAGGACCAGGAGTTTGTAGGGGATGCGGTGTGAAACGGGGGGCCAGTGGAGTTCTGTGAGGACCGGGGCGATGTGATGCCATGACTTGGTGTGGGGGAGGAGTCTGGCGGCTGCGCTCTGGACCCGCTGGAGTCCACTGAGGGAGGTGGAGCTGATGCCGTAGAGGAGGAGGTGGAGCTGATGCCGTAGAGGAGGAGTGGAGCTGATGCCGTAGAGGAGGAGGTGGAGCTGATGCCGTAGAGGAGGAGGTGGAGCTGATGCCGTAGAGGAGGAGGTGGAGCTGATGCCGTAGAGGAGGAGGTGGAGCTGATGCCGTAGAGGAGGTGGAGCTGATGCCGTAGAGGAGGAGGTGGAGCTGATGCCGTAGAGGAGGAGGTGGAGCTGATGCCGTAGAGGAGGAGGTGGAGCTGATGCCGTAGACAACTCTCTCTTTATAACCAATGCTGTCGATGTGTTGGGATTTTAGGTCTCTCCATTATCAGCTGAGCAATGTCGGCTAAAGCTGCTACTGTGTTTTGTAACAGTTGATGAATGGGGACCGTCCACGACACCAGTGTTTCCGCCAGACCAGGGCTGAGAGGGCGTCCACCCCGAGAGCAGTTGACTTGAGCCGTCCCTTATAGACGCCGTCTTCTTACGCTAGTGAGCCGGATCCTTTGTGCTCGGCTCTTCTAAAGCGCCGGCTGTGTCGGCTCCCCAGCGGCTCTTCGTGCTCCCACAGTTTACCACGGAGCTTCAGTTTCGCCGCTGCGAGGCTCCGGCAGTGTTGCCAACTCCTTAGTAAGGAAAGTAGCTATTGGCTGTTCGACAAGTCGCCAGAAGTCGCTAAATGACGTCATCGCCTAATTTGCATATCATGTAATGGCGGCTGTAGAAGAGAGCATGGTAGAGGGGAGTACAAAAAACGTTCCCAACCCTTCAAGGATCAAAACTTGAAACCATCGGAGTTAAATCCAGACGACAGCACATCAGAAATGTCTCTATTCTGTAATAGTGTGTAAATGTAAAATGACTTTCCCGTCTCAAGCAGACCATAACTCAGAATGTATTATAGTGTGAAAGTGAGTGAAGAAACGTTTACATTTTACATTTAAATCCCGCTCAAAACCAGGACGGCTTGGCAGTTGGCGCATGCGCAATTCATTTGCTGTCTCGACGCGGGGGAGTGTGGTCGTCTCCTCTCTGCTCTGCGGCCGCCAGGCAACCGTCAGTCTGAGCGCCTGTGAGTGCTGTGGGAGGGAGGCGGGGCTCGCGGGAGCTCGTTCACCGCAGAACAATACGGGAGTCTCCAAACACCAGGAAAGTCCCTAATAACACCACTGTACGTCGTTAGATTAGTCGTTAGTCGCTTTTGACACAAATCAGCAGCCGGAGGGTTTGGAAAGCCGCCAAGTTGGCAACACTGGGCTCCGGCGCTCGCAGTTCGCGCGCGTGCTCCACTAAACGCTCATCGCGTCTAAATCGCGCACGTTCCGTGTTGGCAGGCAGCTTCGTTGTCGGGGAAACGATCTTCAATACTCCGAAAATAATCCCACCAGACTCCTTCGCCCCCAACAGAGGGACGTCCTTTTTCCTTTACGTCATTTCAAGCGATACAAACTCTCCATCTTCTCTCGAATTATTAATATTTGTGGACGCCCTCGGCCCGAGTCCAGGGCGTCCGAACGCTGCACGACACTATAAACTAAACGTTACTCAACAATACGTGATCAATGCCCCTCCCGCCCCTGGGTGATCTCACAGCTGTGAAGGAGTGATATTCATAGAGAGGTTTTCACTACGGGTCGAAGCATGGAGTGTTCTTTATGATTAGAATACTTGTTGAGGTAAAGCTCGAGGAGCGTCCCCAGCGCTGATAACTCACCCCGCTCTAAAGGAAAAGGTCCACTGACCCTGGATCTGCTGCTGCCGTTACCCTGTGTGAGGGGCCCCGGACGAGCAAGGCGATAACAGACTGTGGTTTAAATCAGACGGCACTGGGCCTCATCATTAAACTACTCGATCCCGTGGAGAATATCGAGTCATATCCAGAAACCCTGAAAGCACTCGAGTGAATAACAACGAGTTAAAGGTCCTTTGCTGCTGATCAGAGCTCCATCGTTGAGTCGACTAGAACAGATTCACATCGTTCAACGTTCCAAACTCTCATTGGTTTCTCACAGCATCTCTGTAGAGTCTGTGTGTTCACTCTGTGTCCTATACGGCTTGTTGGAGCTCCTCCCCCTTCCTCCCTGTGAGCCCACTGTGCTCTGATTGGTCGGGACGTTGTGAGGCTCGCTGCTCAGTGAGCTGGCTTACCGGGTCGGCGATACAGCGAAACTCTATCTATCACCCACCCACTCACTCACTCACTCACTCACCACTCACTCACTCACTCACTCACTCACTCACTCACTCACTCACTCACTCACTCACTCACTCACTCACTCATCACTCACTCACTCACTCACTCACTCACTCACTCACTCACTCACTCTTCTCCACCATACCCAACTCGTCGGCACAGACAGGTCTGAGGTGTACTCGCTACAGGGTGCGCTTTGAGGGGTTGTGACTCTGCAGACCGTTGACATGCATGCAAACCTTCATAACACACGGGGACGGGTGGTAACCGGAAAAGCACGACATGTGTCAGATTGTTGAAAGTGGGGTTTAACGAGGTACGTGTCAACGGTCATATTAAAGAGGCCCTATCCCGCCGTATGAATCCGCTCTCTTGCGCTCGACAGGTTTCTGTGCATGTCAATGGTCGGCAAAGGATGACATCCCAAAAGTTCCTGAACATCGTGACATCACTTATTTTGGCTAGCGTTTCAACACATTGTAACTGATAGGGGCGGGACATCTCTACGCGGTTGACCAATCACAACAGCCCCTTTAAAGGACCCCTTTAAAGGACCCCTTTAAAGGGGTCCTTTAAAGGGGTCCTTTAAAGGACGTTATAGACTTGAAGGCTCGTGCACTTCTCATTAGCCTTGCAATAAATGATAAAATGGTCAGTTGGAGGATTGGAAACGGACTAATGTGAAGTCACTGATTGTGTCTGTGTGAAAGAGGCTGAACAACGAGAACACGATGAGAGGGAGGCCAC
Source organism: Champsocephalus esox (assembly GCA_036324585.1). NCBI lineage: Eukaryota > Metazoa > Chordata > Actinopteri > Perciformes > Channichthyidae > Champsocephalus > Champsocephalus esox. The sequence continues at coordinate 37,281,671 of CM070497.1, forward strand.
ACTAAGAAGGTCAGGAGGAAAGATTTAAAGAGCGAGGTGGGAAAAATGAGTCAGAGACCACCTGCCCTCCTTCCCCCTGAGAGACAAGAAACTGGGCAGAATTGCCATGGAAACCCTCGCTTTGTCAGCCTTTTTTAAGCGTGTGTGTGTGTGTATGTGTGTGTGTGTTTCTCAATGTCGAGGACGCTTGCTTGGTAGCACATGTCTTCCGAGTCACTTGCTTCAGAAGCGAGGCAAGAATACTTCCTGCCATTCGGAAAAAACGAAGAGCAAAGCATTGTGGGGATTTTAAGACTACAGATGTGCAGCCTCGAAATGTCTCTTGACGAAGTACGCCGGGCTCGGTAGAATTCCAAGTATGCTGGACTTTGGAACAGTCCTTCGGCGGCACTCCATGACGTAGTGTGCTTGAAATAGTGGCTCTGGAGCATCCTTCCTCGACATTGAGAAACACCGGGGCCGTTTCTCAATCGCGAGGATGCTGGCTTGGTAGCACATGTCTTCCGACTCACTTCCTTCAGAAGCGAGGCAAGAATCCTTCCTGGCATTCGGAAAACGAAGAGTGGAACAGGCTAGCAAGTGTGCAGGTGTGCGTCAGACGAGAGGCCCCGCCTCTTACATTTTCCGCCACAGATTTGGGGAAATTGGTCCGTTTGCAAAGCATTGTGGGGATTTTAAGACCGCGGAGTCTACCCATGTGCAGCCTCGACATTTCCCCCAAACCAAGGATGCGGCCTCGGTGGAATTCCAAGTATGCTGGAGATTGGAACAGTCCTTCGGCAGTGTGTGTGTGTGTGTGTATGTGTGTGTGTGTGTGTGTGTGTGTGTGTGTGATGTAAGACAACAGAACAATGTGTTACTCTGCTCAAATTATCTGCAGATTAGCTTCTGACCTGCCGTCACCGTGTCACTTCCTGTCTTATCAACGCTGAGTGGTGATTGGCTGGATGCCCTCCTGATCAGCTGACCTCCAATCGCACTGCTGCCCAGACCGTCGATGTCTGAGAGAGGAGGAGGAGGAGGAGGAGGAGGAGGAGGAGGAGGAGGAGGAGGAGGAGGAGGAGGAGGAGGAGAGGGAAGAGGAGGAGGAAGGAAAAAGGTTAGCGCCACATAAACTTCAGTATGTGTGTGTGTGTGTGTGTGTGTGTGTGTGTGTGTGTGTGTACCTGTCAGCATGGTGATGAGGGGCAGTGTGTGTGTGTGCGTGCGTGTGTGTGGCAGTATGATGATGAGGGGCAGTGAGTGTGTGTGTGTGTGTGTGTACCTGTCAGTATGGTGATGAGGGACAGTGAGAGTGTGTGTGTGTGTGTGTGTGTGTGTGTCAGTATGGTGATGAGGGACAGTGTGTGTGTGTGTGTGTGTGTGTGTGTGTGTGTGCCTGTCAGCATGGTGATGAGGGGCAGTGAGTGTGTGTGGTGTGTGTGTGTGTGTGTGTGTACCTGTAAGTATGGTGATGAGGGCCACTGATTGGTCCTCCTGGGAGATGCAGTACCCCCCCCTCCTCCAGCAGGCTTCTGTCTAACACCTGGTGATAAAGCTCCTCGATCCACGCCTGAGAGAGAACCACCAGAACGCCACTGCTCTGGATCAGACGGCCAAACTCCTTCTGTGGACACACACACACACACACACACACACACACACACACACACACACACACACACACAAAACAACAATCAATATATCCATGTTGCAATTGCATCTCATGTATCCAAAGTCTTCCTGTACCCTCTCCTGTTTGGGTTTAGTGCATGTGAATGGTCTGCAGAGGCTAAAATCCCAAAGGCCCCTGTGTGTGTAGTTTTGAGTACGTGTGTGTAGGGTGCGTGCTCACCAGGCACAGGCTGGGAGCGAGCGTCCTCCTCCTGTAATAGTCGCAGCAGCACAGTTTGAGGTTGAGCAGCAGGGCGGAGTAGGACACCAGATACAGCCCGTCCGCGTTCATCAGAGACTGGCAGCTCAGAGTGTCGCCCGCCTCGAAGCCCGGCGAGTGGATCCCCCCTGTGGAGAGACGCAGGGTACACACCTTTAACATGTGGCACCCGACTCAATACTTCTACTATATATTCCCCTCCCGCAGTATGAGCATCCTCCTCCAACATGAGAGTAGCATGCTACAAAGGCATCCCAGCTGTAGCTGTGAACATGACAGGACGGTAAAATGTGCCGGCTTCTGCCACACTAGGATAGCAACAAGTCGTCAAGATAGTCAGTTTAGCTTCGGTTGCTATGGTAACATCGCCCATTTTATACCAGAGAAACTTTCATTACAGCGTTGTGATGCCAGACGGCGGGCAGCGGTCGGTGAACGCCGCTGACACACATTATGAACGATGAACCGCGGCTCTGGAGGAAAGGGCAAGGGCTGAGAAGTCGTTTAATTTAATCTGGCTTCGTGATATTGAAAGCAACACGAGAAAATCAGCGGCGTAAACGGTGGCGTCGTGACGCAGCCGCGGCGGCACCCGTCGGGCTCCGGGCGGTGTGAACGAAACGGGGGCCGAAAAGAAAAACCGGTTCCGAACCAGAAGAGCTCTAGAGGAGCCAGAACGGGAACCGTCGTCTGAAGTGACAGACAGAGAATCAGCACTTTGGAAACAGGGCTGAAACAGAGGGGATTGTGGGTAATGCTGCAGTGATCTGTTTCAGCCAATCAGAGACAGGCTCTGGATGTATTTGAGACCTGGGATGTACTGATGGAAACAGAACAACAGGGGACCTCTAAGTTCAGCACATGTAGGGCACATTTCACCACCCTCTCTCTCTCTCTCTCTCTCTCTCTCTCTCTCTCTCTCTCTCTCTCTCTCTCTCTCTCTCTCTCTCTCTCTCTCTCTCTCTCTCTCTCTCTCTCTCTCTCTCTCTCTCTCTCTCTCTCTCTCTCTCTCTCTCTCTCTCTCTCTCTCTCTCTCTCTCTCTCTCTCTCTCTCTCTCTCACTCTCACACTCACACACACTCGCAGACACAAATCTCACGCTCTCACACACTCACCTCACACACTCACACACACACACACACGCACACACACACACACACACCACACCACACACACACACACACACCACACACACACACACACTCAGGACATACATGACTACAGCTTACTCTCTCTCTCTCTCTCTCTCTCTCTCTCTCTCTCTCTCTCTCTCTCTCTCTCCACACACACACACACACGCAGACACAAATACACACGCACTCTCACACACACCCACACACACACACACACACGCACACACACACGCACACATACACGTCTCCTCACCAGCTTGCAGTCCGGAGCAGAAGTTGGAGGAGAATCTCTGCAGCGACAGGTCCACCTCTCCGGCGCTTCTCAGCCCCAGCAGACGAGGGAGCAGCGAGGCCAGCGACTGCACGAAGATGCGCGCGCTCTGCTGGTCCGCCTCCTGGTGGCGCAGCAGCTTGAGCGACAGCGCGGCGGTGCGCAGCGATCGATGACCCGGACCCGGCGTCTGCTGCTCCTCGTCGGCCAGAGACACGTTGTCGGAGCCGATGTCGGACACGTCGGAGCGACCCGAGTCCTTCTCCGCTGCCATGGAGTACTGGTCGCACGAGTCGAACTCTGTGCGCGACAAGTCCTGCTCCTCCGTGCTGCGGAGGAGACGACACAGCAGTGATAGGTTCAAGGACACTTTGCAGCTGGGGAGGGAGGCCTTCAGAACACACACACACACACACACACACACACACACACACACACACCTGAAGTTGCTCTCGCTGTATCTCGATCCCGCCCCATGGTGCGTTCTGGTCCTTGACTCCACCGACAGGAAGTTGGTGATGTCGGGGTAAACGAGGCCGTGAGTCCTCTGCACCACATCTGGAGGAACCACAGCTCCTCTGTCTCCTCGCTCTCCTCTGTCTCCTCTGTCTCCTCGCTCTCCTCTGTCTCCTCGCTCTCCTCTGTCTCCTCTGTCTCCTCTGTCTCCTCTGTCTCCTCTGTCTCCTCGCTCTCCTCTGTCTCCTCTGTCTCCTCTGTCTCCTCTCTCTCCTCTCTCTCCTCTGTCTCCTCTGTCTCCTCTGTCTCCTCTCTCTCCTCTCTCTCCTCTCTCTCCTCCCTCTCCTCTGTCTCCTCGCTCTCCTCTGTCTCCTCTGTCTCCTCTCTCTCCTCCCAGTCTCTCCTTCTCCAATCCTTCGTCCTCCAACTGGTTCTCCTCCGGGATCGGATCACATCTGGTCTCGTCCTAATCGCCACAGGATTTGTATTTATGTATTAAAGACAGTTTTATTCCACAGGCCATAATAATAATAATAATAATAATAATAATAATAATAATAATAATAATAATAATAATAATAATAATAATACACTTTGTTCTGTAGCACTTGCTTTACATAACTAAAGGAAATACAAAACTAATATTAAACTAATAGAGACAAGGGTTAAAATCTGGATCCGATCCGTTTTTGAGATGTGGGTACGAGGGAGAGAGGGGTTGTATTCTGACGCTTTGAGAGTCCCTGACACACGGGGGACACACGGGACACACCGGGGGAGGACACCGGGGACAAACCGGACACACACACACACCGGGGGAGGACACCGGGCACACACCGGACACACACCGGGGACACACACCGGACACACACCAGACACACACCGGACACACACACCGGACACACACACCAGACACACACCGGGGACACACACACCAGACACACACCGGGGACACACACACACCAGACACACACCGGACACACACACACCGGACACACGCACCGGGAACACACACCAGACACACACACACCGGACACACACACCAGGGACATACACCGGACACACACACCAGGGGAACACACCGGACACACACACCAGGGACACACACCGGACACACACACCGGAGACACACACACCGGGGGGACACACACCGGACACACGCACCGGGGACACGCACGGACACACACACACACCGGACAAACACACCGGACACACACACACCAGATACACACACCGGACACACACACCAGACACACACCGGACACACACACACCGGACACACACACCGGACACACACACACACCGGACACACACACACCGGACACACACACCAGAGACACACACACCGGACACACACCGGACACACACACCAGACACACACACACCGGACACACACACACCGGACACACACACCGGACACACACCGGACACACACCGGACACACACACGGATACACACACCGGACACACACCGGACACACACACCGGACACACACCGGACACACACACCGGGGACACATGGTGATGTATCAAAGACATCAAAAAGCGCATAGTGCATGACAGGAGACCGAAGATGGAAGCTAGCATGCTCAGACGTTATGGAGAACAAGGAGCCTTACTCCAGTCGTTGGCGAAGGGAGACGCGTGTCCTCCTCACAGTCTTCAGGAGAGGTTTGGCTCGGCTCCTCCACCTCCGGGTCCACGGTGGTTTGGCCCGTTTCCGTGGTGATGCTAATGCTAATGTCGCGGCTTCGCTCTTTGGGGGCCACGCCGGAGGAGTCAGGGTCCCAGGGAGGCTGCTCCGAGGCCAGGATGTGTCTCTGCCACCTGAAGTCCGCCTCGTTGATCTCCATGGACTCCCGGGTCGATTCTGCACCGTCTTTAAGGTCCTCCAGACGTCTGAGGAGCAGCCGGGCCTGAGGAGAAGCTGCTGAGTTACTATTACTTAGGGAAATCTAAATGAAGTCCACCCATACAATACCTGCTCTGATTGGATGCCGTGGCCCTGAGACAGTTCATCCAGCGCCCCGAGGAGAGCGCAGGCGCAGGACACGGAGGAGAAACACGCCTCGATGCCCCCCTTCATACAGGCCTCCGTCATCCCATCCATCACTCTGCAGAGCGAACAAGAGACATCAGAACGAAGCAGGGCTTGACATGCTGACAGGACATGATGCAATTCAGAAAGGTACTTTATAACTTTGTTAGAACAAGATGGAGGTGTTACGAACAGTTTCAGAAGGTCCAGGTGAGACTTCCTCTTGGAAAATGAACGTTTCCTGGTTTCAGGTTCGGCCACGCACGGACCGGCAAGATCGTAGAGACGCTGAGGACTGCCCAGAATCTAACACACACACACACACACACAGAGAACAATAGCTTCTAACAAAGGAAGTCATGTGACCGTGCTGTAGTTCCTTTATAGCCCAACATTAGCCGCCTTTAGCTTAGCGGTGGTGACGTGAAGTCATGTGACCGTGCTGTAGTTCCTTTATAGCCCAACATTAGCCTCCTTTAGCTTAGCGGTGGTGACGTGAAGTCATGTGACCGTGCTGTAGTTCCTTTATAGCCCAACATTAGCCTCCTTTAGCTTAGCGGTGGTGACGTGAAGTCATGTGACCGTGCTGTAGTTCCTTTATAGCCCAACATTAGCCGCCTTTAGCTTAGCGGTGGTGACGTGAAGTCATGTGACCGTGCTGTAGTTCCTTTATAGCCCAACATTAGCCGCCTTTAGCTTAGCGGTGGTGACGTGAAGTCATGTGACTGTGCTGTAGTTCCTTTATAGCCCAACATTAGCCTCCTTTGTGTCCTTGGGCAAGACACTTCACCTGAACTTGCTCCTGTGGGTATTGTCCACCAGTGACCAAAAATACGTGTAATGTGTATTTGTAAAGCGCTTTGAGCACTGGAAAAGCGCTATAATAAATGTAAGGAATTATTATTATTATTATTTAGCTTAGCGGTGATGACGTGAAGTCATGTGACCGTGCTGTAGTTCCTTTATAGCCCAACATTAGCCTCCTTTAGCTTAGCGGTGGTGACGTGAAGTCATGTGACCGTGCTGTAGTTCCTTTATAGCCCAACATTAGCCGCCTTTAGCTTAGCGGTGGTGACGTGAAGTCATGTGACCGTGCTGTAGTTCCTTTATAGCCCAACATTAGCCGCCTTTAGCTTAGCGGTGGTGACGTGAAGTCATGTGACCGTGCTGTAGTTCCTTTATAGCCCAACATTAGCCGCCTTTAGCTTAGCGGTGGTGACGTGAAGTCATGTGACTGTGCTGTAGTTCCTTTATAGCCCAACATTAGCCTCCTTTGTGTCCTTGGGCAAGACACTTCACCTGAACTTGCTCCTGTGGGTATTGTCCACCAGTGACCAAAAATACGTGTAATGTGTATTTGTAAAGCGCTTTGAGCACTGGAAAAGCGCTATAATAAATGTAAGGAATTATTATTATTATTATTTAGCTTAGCGGTGATGACGTGAAGTCATGTGACCGTGCTGTAGTTCCTTTATAGCCCAACATTAGCCTCCTTTAGCTTAGCGGTGGTGACGTGAAGTCATGTGACCGTGCTGTAGTTCCTTTATAGCCCAACATTAGCCGCCTTTAGCTTAGCGGTGGTGACGTGAAGTCATGTGACCGTGCTGTAGTTCCTTTATAGCCCAACATTAGCCTCCTTTAGCTTAGCAGTGGTGACGTGAAGTCATGTCACCGTGCTGTTGTTCCTTTATAGCCCAACATTAGCCTCCTTTAGCTTAGCGGTGGTGACGTGAAGTCATGTGACCGTGCTGTAGTTCCTTTATAGCCCAACATTAGCCGCCTTTAGCTTAGCGGTGGTGACGTGAAGTCATGTGACCGTGCTGTAGTTCCTTTATAGCCCAACATTAGCCTCCTTTAGCTTAGCAGTGGTGACGTGAAGTCATGTCACCGTGCTGTAGTTCCTTTATAGCCCAACATTAGCCGCCTTTAGCTTAGCGGTGGTGACGTGAAGTCATGTGACCGTGCTGTAGTTCCTTTATAGCCCAACATTAGCCACCTTTAGCTTAGCGGTGGTGACGTGAAGTCATGTCACCGTGCTGTAGTTCCTTTATAATCAAAGGTGTCTGAAGGGATAAAATCTATCTGTAAATGTATAATAATGTGTCCCCACCTCCTTCATGATGCGGATGGCCTCGGTGCGGTGCTGAGGGGGGGGGTACAGCAGGATCCGGTGATAGAGCGACTGCAGAACCGGCTTCATGGACTCCACGCAGTTCACCAGACGCACCAGCTCTGCAGCGATGTAACACACAGTCCTCACCACCGGGGCGATCCTGGCGGGGGCGCTAGAGGAGCAGCCGGACCCTCGACCCTGATCCGATACCCCCCCACCGATGAGATCCACATCCTGGCCCATTCCTGGAGAAAGGGGAACACACACAGGGGCATCAAGATGGGCCACTGACATGGGCTTTAATCCGAAAGACAAAGCAAAGACAAACAAACTAACTACTGCGCTTATATATATATTTTTTTTAAATAAGGTTACCTAGGCTCAGTCTGTCCGAGGCGCGGTCCGGCGCCCCCATGTGGCCGTGGTGGGAGGCGATGGTTTTGTCGTTGACAGGATTTCCCATGATCGCCACGAGGGACGGACACAGCTGCTTCCTGGGAAGAGGAACATTGATTAATTCAGGATTATAGGAGAAGAAGTTATTGTGCTTACTAGAGGCGGGGGAAATAATCGATATAGCATAGTATCGTGATACTTTGCGTGGCGATATTGTATCAATACACGGACGCCAAGTATCAATCTTTTATCATATAAACTATTCATTTTACAAATCCAAATGAAAGGTTTAGGGTTAATTACATCTCTTGGTAACAATTGCTTTTTCAATCCACTAGAGGGTGCTGAGCTTTTCCTCCACGGGTAACGTCAGTGGGATGGCAGGAAGTTAGTCAAAACAAAGATGTAGATATCGAAATATATCGTATTGCAATACTTGGCATATCGTAGAATTGCAATACTATCGTATCGTGGCTTAAGTATCGCGATAGTATCGTATCGTGGGGAGCCTGGTGACCCCCCCCCCTAGCGCTTAATAGATCACAGACAGATACACAAGAAACCTGAGCAGTAGCTGGAATACAGACTCCCGACATGTCTCATTAAGTATCTCTGATGTTTAGTCGGCATCTTTGACAGCACTTCATGCATGTACGAGTATAGATGTCGTACCATACGAGGTCTGTGAACCCTCTGGACAGGTGCATTGTGGGAGGACAGCTGCTGAGCATGGAGAGGATGGACTCCAGGTAGAGGAGCTGCAGCAGCTGGTTATCACTGCAGGGGGAGCGATTCAAAGGAGCATAAAACAAATCAGACGTTATTATTATTATTATAAAGAAATGAGAAGATATTAGAAGAATGTCCGCTACACCCATTCCTCTGAAACACACAGACACAGCTATAACCTTCAAGTCATACAGGGGGCTGCAACGAGAAGGTTAGGCGTATAGGCAGAGGACGGGCGAATGGTTCCTTAGTCAAGTTTCAATCATCAACTTCAACTTAGCGATTATGTTCTGCATGTATCCCTCCGTCCAAAGTCTAAAGCGAGGTTTTTATGACTTGTGTTGTGAGAACAAAACTAGGTATTGATATTTCAAAAAAAGCATAATTGAGAGACTGAAAAGTGTCGATACATTTACCAATTAGTCAACTTATGGTTTCAGCTCGAGCTTCATAATAATTTAGCCAGTAAAGTATCCGTTGACGCATAGCTTATCTTCCGTGTTGGTTCTTGAAAGAGTCGGGTTTTGAAATGTCTCTATTGTGTGTCTCTTAAAAGGATATTTCAATTCCTGAAATGCAGGAAAGGAATCAAGGATACGAAGAGTAAACACTACGACACACATATATGAATGAACGGCGGCGTTACCTGTCCACTGACTCCAGTTTCTCACAGAAGACCGTCAGCACCGTCACCACGTCTTCACACAGCGACTGGCTGGTGGGGGAGATATCTGCTCACACACACACACACACACACACACACACACACACACACACACACACACACACACACACACACACACACACACACACACACACACACACACACACACACACACACACACACACACACACACACACACACACACACACACACACACACACACACACACACACACACACACACACACACACACACACACACACACACACACTTCAGAGGGACATTACATTGACTTACATGCATTTCCTGGAGACTTATCCTAACCCTTAACCATAACCAACACATGCCTAACCCTAACCCTAATCAGTCTTCACCCTAAAATTAATGACCCCCCTTATGAGGACCTCCAATTTGTCCCCATAAGGGAGGCGAGTCCCCACACGTGACTGTGTAAACAGATGTAGGTCCCCACAAGTATAGTAATGCTAGGACACACACACACACACACACGTACGGCAGCTGCTTTGTGTCAGTGATAGCAGACTTGGCCGCTGCATGTATTTCCTTCATGGGGAACATAGAGGTGATTGTGGAGTGTTCTCTGGTGATGGATGAGTTACCTCTTCTGTGCAGAGGGGGCGGAGTCACCTCGTCCCCATCGGCCCCCTGTGGAGGAACACAGCAGGAGGTACAGTTAGGAGGAGGAGGGCTTTCTTTAGGGGTCATTTAGTGGTGTGTGTGTGTGATACGCCAAGTGTGTTATTGTGTGTACCAGTTTGTGTGTGTGTGTGTGTGTGTGTGTGTGTGTGTGTTGTGTGACCTCTTGTCTGTGTCGAAGCTGCAGTGTCAGGTCTCCCAGAATCTGGCTCAGCGTGGCTCGGACCGCCGTGTTGATGCTGCGCTGGAGACAGCTGGACACATATGTCTTGATGCACACCTACACACACACACACACACACACACACACACACACACCACACACACACACACACACACACACACCACACACACACACACACACACACACACACACACCACACACACCACACACACACACACACACACACACACACACACACACACACACACACACAGATGAGGTTTAAGGAAGCTTTCCATGGCGTCACTGGTTACCGTGGAGACCAGACAGATGAGTGTGAGGGGGTGGGAGGAGGATGTGTTGTCAGTGTTTCAAATATCAGACCTGACAGATAAGAAGGTCACAGACCACACACACACACACACACACACACCACACACACACACACACCACACACACACACACACACACACACACACCACACACACCACACACACACACACACACACACGACACACATACACACACACACACACACACACAGGATATTTTTGATTTCATACAGCTGTACATAGTGTTATAAAACGAGTAAAGAAACAGGGGAACGATTAGAGCAAGGAAGGCACGTGCAAAGAAACATGATAAATACAAGTGGGAACAGAGGAGATGACCGTTAGTTAAAGGCCCTTCTCGTAAAACCTCGTGGGGATAACCAGAGTGTTGGTGCAGAGTTAAAATAGGCAAGATTATCGAGAGGGACTATTTAACGCTGTAGAACGGAGGAGGGTTACAGAGAGCTATGACTGTGATGTGTTTCAGTCATCACCAAAGCGCTGCTCTGTCCATGAAGCTCTCACTGTGTCTCAGCCAATCACAGACAGCCTCCCAGCGCCTGAGCCTAACCAGCGACTGATCAATGCTTCCTGCATGTCTTCTCTCTGTGCTGTGTCACGCAGGCTGTCAGCAGGAGGAGGAGGAGGAGGAGGAGGAGGAGGAGGAGGAGGAGGAGGAGGAGGAGGAGGAGGAACGTGTAATCGTGTAGAAGTCTGTGAGGAAACGACCCGACGGTTACCCTGGAGATCGTGCAGGTCTAATTCTCTGCATGCAAATCTTCGTCAGTACAGCATGATGTCATTTTGAATAGTACACAGCTGAGTTGAATACTCGATTCTGATTGGTCCACCTGGGCATTCCACAGGTTGTTATTTCTCGCTGACACACCGTTGCTAAGGAGCACAACAAGGCCGCCTTTCTCCACATGATCCCTTACGTACGTAGCATGGCGATACACAGGGCCGGCCCTGACCAATTTGCCGCCCTAGCAGATTTTAGCTGGCGCAAAATGCAGACTCTCACTATGTTTCGCACGTGCATGGTTGGACTTTTTTTTTATATTGAAGTTATAAGCATCAATCTGGAGCACTTTGAGAGCAACATGAGAGATCTGTGGACACATCTCTCAGCACCAGATGAAACAGAACTGGAAGCAGATTTTATTTTTCTTTATGGATATTTTACAAATCACTCTCCTTTCAAACTGGATTCTTGTTTATTAATAACAACTTTTTTGTACCGTCAGTATTTTATACCTGTTGTTCACCTGTTCTCTTATTTTGTATAACTCTAATGATCATATAGAGGCGTGGCTTCACCTCGCTGAGCTGAGGCTATCAGAGCCGCTCAGTCTTTCAGGAGAGGGCTCTCTACAGCTCTCCCCTCGCGGCCGCTCACACAGTACATTCCAATGTTACTAAAAGCACACAGAAGTTGTGTACGTTTTTTGGGAGTTTGATTTATTTTAAATGAACACAAATACACAATTAAAACCTATAATCGCACACTAAAACCATTATTTCAAAAAAAGAACAATTTCACATAAACCTCTGGGTTTTTCTGGGGCTGGGGCGGTTCAACTTGATTTAGGGGTGGGGGGGTGTGCCATAGTTTATGGGTGCTGTACGCAATATAGGCGTAGTTCTGTTAGTATAAGATAATAAGATGTACTTTGTTGATCCAAAATCGAGAAATTGTGTTGTTATGAAATTGAAAAAAAAATGTATTTTTTTCAATTGTTGGCGCCCCCTATGTGGTCGATGCGCCCTTAGCATTCGCCTATACTGCCTATGCTGAGGGCCGGCCCTGGCGATACATCAGCGTATTATTACAGGCGACCCGACATTGATATTGACAGGTCGAGTGTTGTCGGTGTTTTTGTCTTATCGTATAACTTTAAACCTTTTACAGTTTTCAGTTCACGGAAGTTAAACTAGTGTCCTCTTCCGTCTCGTTGCACTCGTGTCAGACCAAATGTATTTGTGTACGATGTGAAGGAAGGTGAGTTTTACCTCCCAGTGGTTTCAACTGAATTAATTTCTACGGGACGTTTCTCATCATGGAGCGGTGCTGACAGCCTCTCCAGACACCCCGAGTTACACCCAACACAACGAGGAACACACACACACACACACACACACACACACACACACACACACACACACCACACACACACACACACACACACACACACACACACACACACACACACACACACACACACACACACACACCACACACACACACACACACACACACACACACACACACACACACACACACACACACACACACACACACACACACACACACACACGGCCCTGGTAACGGATCCCATGATCACGTTGAGCAGGTTTCTATGAGCTGCTAACGGGAAGTGATGCTACAGGAAAACACATTTAGGAAACAGTTTGTGTACGCTTTGGCTTCTGGGTTCATGTTTGGAGTTGGCTGGTCGTGGCACATGTGACTCAGATGAGGGAGTAGGGAGTTTTGAAACATAATGAACAAAGAGACCATCTAAGACAGGGGTGTCAAACTCAATTTCATCGCGGGCCACATCAGCATTATGGTTGCACTCAAAGGGCCGGTTGTAACTTTAAGACTATATAAATATACATATAATATTTAACATATATAAAATAATGTATTATATTACATTATTGCTCTGCATTGGATTATCATCGGATAGGGTAATGCCTTCATAATTAACTACGTCTGAAAGCAGAAGTCTAGGGCAAATCATTGCAAGTCTCTTCAGTGAGAATGTCACAAAATGATTTAAAAATAAAAGCCACATTCTGGAAAAAAAGTCAAAACCAAAATATAAAAGTGACATTTTGAAAAAAAGGTGACATTTAAAAAAAGAAAAGTCAAATTCTGAGAGAAAAGTCAAATGTCAGATGCATTGTGGGACATGTAGTTTATGGGCAACGTGCCTCTGTAAAGTAGCATGTAACCGTATAATAAAATCATATTTTTTGCAAGCTCTTGTGGGGCCACAGAAAATGAAGTCGCGGGCCGGATTTGGCCCCCGGGCCTTGAGTTTGACACCCCTGATCTAAGAGCTGCGGCAGGAGAGACGTTTATACAGATGTTCTGATTTAAGCATCGACACGACGGAGCCTGATGCAAACCCTTAGAGGCAAACTGGGGTGAGTGTCGAGATTCTGAAAACCTGGATTATATCTGCAAGTCGGTGCAGAATCTATTTGATCAGAATCCCTTTATCGTTAGGTTTCTGAAATGAAGAGCATCAAGTCGCCGTGGACTCAAAGCCACACGTGAAAAGGATGTATCCTGTTGTCAGATCGCTTATCCGCAGGATTAATATTAACATGTGTTTATGTTTTAAGATCTCCCTTCATCTCCACGTCTTTATTTCTTCTTCCAGCTACAACCTCTTCAGGACGGTCTGAACGTCTGTCTATACATGCAGGACCACTCATCTCCTCTTTCTGAATAATTGATGAGATCAGGCTTCAGGCGGAGAAGGGACCGAACATGGCGTCCCCTTTAAAAAGAGTCCATGTTTGTTCTGCTAACAGTTCAGTAACCGTCTTTGTGTTTTGAAAAGACAGAAGTGGAACAGCCGAATCAATACTGCGACCGAGTCTGTGTGATCTGCGGCTTTTTGAAACAACAATGAAGCGTCTGTCCTACCTCAGCGATCCGGAGGATGGAGTCTCCGTTGATATCAAAGTTTGGGGAGTAGGTGATACACAGCAGCACCTGCACACAGGACACACACACACACACACACACACACGCTCCTATTGTTACTTAGAAAAACAGGGAGATGTATTTAACAGATCATGAAAAAGGGACTTTAATTGATGCAACATAGTCTTATGAATATAACATATTTAGGAACTAACATCAGGATTGTATTGCAATAAGGGTTTAATAATAACAAAATAACACATTGTGTTTACTTTCAGGGTATCAAGGATTTAGAAGAAGACATACTAAAAATATAAATAACACACACCTCGTTAATCACGTATTAATAGAAGTTATACCTTCATGACTTCCACCTGCAGGTCTTCATGGAGGGAGGGAGTGACTCTGATGGCCTCCAACATCTGGCTGAGCAGCTGCTTCTCCACGACCTCCACCTCCACACCGCCCCCCCCCCACAAACCTGTCCTCACACAGGAGCTTCTGATTGGACGAAAGACACAGAGAAAAGATTATGATACGATGATAATATGATACTTACACGTTTAGTTCAGCAGGATAATCTCCACATATCAACACCACTTTATGATTGATCAAGTAAAAAGCTAATGTTGGACTACAAAGGAACTACAGCACGGTCACATGACTTCACGTTACCACCGCTAAGCTAAAGGTGGCTAATGTTGGGCTATAAAGGAACTACAGCACGGTCACATGACTTCACCTCACCACCGCTAAGCTAAAGGAGGCTAATGTTGGGCTATAAAGGAACTACAGCACGGTCACATGACTTCACGTCACCACCGCTAAGCTAAAGGTGGCTAATGTTGGGCTATAAAGGAACTACAGCACGGTCACATGACTTCACGTCACCACCGCTAAGCTAAAGGTGGCTAATGTTGGGCTATAAAGGAACTACAGCACGGTCACATGACTTTACATCATCACCGCTAAGCTAAAGGAGGCTAATGTTGGGCTATAAAGGAACTACAGCACGGTCACATGACTTCACATCACCACCGCTAAGCTAAAGGAGGCTAATGTTGGGCTATAAAGGAACTACAGCACGGTCACATGACTTCACGTCACCACCGCTAAGCTAAAGGTGGCTAATGTTGGGCTATAAAGGAACTACAGCACGGTCACATGACTTCACTTCACCACCGCTAAGCTAAAGGTGGCTAATGTTGGGCTATAAAGGAACTACAGCACGGTCACATGACTTCACGTCACCACCGCTAAGCTAAAGGTGGCTAATGTTGGGCTATAAAGGAACTACAGCACGGTCACATGACTTCACGTCACCACCGCTAAGCTAAAGGTGGCTAATGTTGGGCTATAAAAGGAACTACAGCGCGGTCACATGACTTCACGTCACCACCGCTAAGCTAAAGGAGGCTAATGTTGGGCTATAAAGGAACTACAGCACGGTCACATGACTTCACGTCACCACCGCTAAGCTAAAGGAGGCTAATGTTGGGCTATAAAGGAACTACAGCACGGTCACATGACTTCACGTCACCACCGCTAAGCTAAAGGAGGCTAATGTTGGGCTATAAAGGAACTGCAGCACGGTCACATGACTTCACGTCACCACCGCTAAGCTAAAGGAGGCTAATATTGGGCTATAAAGGAACTACAGCACGGTCACATGACTTCACGTCACCACCGCTAAGCTAAAGGAGGCTAATGAGAAATATTTGTCATAGTGTTGCTGTATTTGACAGTACCTGCATCCCAGTGAGTGCTGTTTGTCCCAGTTTGGTGTTTTTGGACTCCAGAGCCATCTGTAGAGGCAGCAGGCAGCGCTCTCTGGAAACAAAAACACACACACAGACAAGTTACAACAATTCAGTCAACATGATTGCTACTAGTACAATGACTATGGTACTGAGAGAGTGTTGTAGTAAAATATAGTGGGTTATTTCTTGGCCCATGCTTCACCCATCCCCAAGTTTCGGGGAAAAGACAGAAAGACAGACTGAATGGAAAATCCAAGCTCATTGACGTAGTTAAACATAATTTGAGGATAATACAGAACCCAGCAACTGTTTGTGACTTGTCTTTTTTCCACTCTTTGTCTCGTTTTGCTTCCCACCATCGCGCTCTATCTTTCTCCCTCTCATTCTTCCCAGCAGGTTACCGATGATCTCCGGCCACTGAGCTTCAATCTCTGAGCTTTACTTCTACAGCTTCTACAACTAAGGTCAACTGACAGTAAATCAACCAGACTTATTTCTGTGGATTGATATGACTGCACATAGTTCATTGATCAGACTGTCATATTTTACTATCCTTAGCAACAGTCTGCTATCCTTAGCAACAGTCTACTATCCTTAGCAACAGTCTACTATCCTTAACAACAGTCTGCTATCCTTAGCAACAGTCTACTATCCTTAGCAACAGTCGACTAACAGTCTACTATCCTTAGCAACAGTTGACTAACAGTCTACTATCATTAGCAACAGTCTACTATCCTTAGTCTACTATCCTTAGCAACAGTCTGCTATCCTTAGCAACAGTCTACTATCCTTAGCAACAGTCGACTAATAGTCTACTATCCTTAGCAACAGTTGACTAACAGTCTACTATCATTAGCAACAGTCTACTATCCTTAGTCTACTATCCTTAGCAACAGTCTACTATCCTTAGCAACAGTCTACTCTCCTTAACAACAGTCTACTATCCTTAGTCTACTATCCTCAGCAACAGTCTACTATCTTTAACAACAGTCTACTAACCTTAGCAACAGACTACTATCCTTAGCAACAGTCTACTAACCTTAGCAACAGTCTACTATCCTTAACAACAGTCTAATAACCTTAGCAACAGTCTACTATCCTTAACAACAGTCTACTATTATTAACAACAGTCTACTATCCTTAGTCTACTATCCACAGCAACAGTCTACTATCCTTAGTCTACTATCCTTAGCAACAGTCTACTATCCTTAACAACAATCTACTAACCTTAGCAACATACTACTATCCTTAGCAACAGTCTACTAACCTTAGCAACAGACTACTATCCCTAGCAACAGTCGACTAACAGTCTACTATCCCTAGTAACAGTCTACTATCCTTATCAACGGTCTGCCAGGGAAAAAAGCAGACCTCTAGTATGTCCAAATAGACCAATCAGAATCAAGTATTCAATAAAGTTGTGTCATATTCAGGATGAGAATCTCAAAGTCAACAGCAGAAGAAAAACGACTTAAAGATGCAATGCTTTTGAATTATTTACCATAGAACAAATACAAAAGCATTTATTCCCAAAAGGTTTTGTATTTAATCGTTTAAAGCTATCATTATTCTGTCAATCAGAATAATCCTGCTTTGTTCCCACAGTTTGTGAAAGTGGCTGAGAGACCATTTTGTAATGAGAGTCTTTTGTTGCGGAGAGAGAGGCAGACATAACGGAGCCATTATCATCAATATTTAATTCAATAATCCCTCATAAAACAACCGATGTTATTGAATAAATAATTCATAGTGGCTCCTCCATCACCATCCAAGCATCGCTCTCGGTTCACTTTATTAATTTCCTTTTTTTTTAAAACCAGAACACTTGAAGAATGCTTCAATCAGCAGGAGAGCACTCTTTAAAGTAGAGACACTACATACTGATATACATCTGAACATCAGCAGGAGAGGACTCTTTAAAGTAGAGACTACATACTGATATACACCTGAACATCAGCAGGAGAGGACTCTTTAAAGTAGAGACACTACACACTGATATACACCTGAACATCAGCAGGAGAGGACTCTTTAAAGTAGAGACACTACATACTGATATACACCTGAACATCAGCAGGAGAGGACTCTTTAAAGTAGAGACACTACATACTGATATACACCTGAACATCAGCAGGAGAGGACTCTTTAAAGTAGAGACACTACATCCTGATATACACCTGAACATCAGCAGGAGAGGACTCTTTAAAGTAGAGACACTACATACTGATATACACCTGAACATCAGCAGGAGAGGACTCTTTAAAGTAGAGACACTACATACTGATATACACCTGAACATCAGCAGGAGAGGACTCTTTAAAGTAGAGACACTACATACTGATATACACCTGAACATCAGCAGGAGAGGACTCTTTAAAGTAGAGACACTACATACTGATATACATCTGAACATCAGCAGGAGAGGACTCTTTAAAGTAGAGACTACATACTGATATACACCTGAACATCAGCAGGAGAGGACTCTTTAAAGTACAGACACTACACACTGATATACACCTGAACATCAGCAGGAGAGGACTCTTTAAAGTAGAGACACTACATACTGATATACACCTGAACATCAGCAGGAGAGGACTCTTTAAAGTAGAGACACTACATACTGATATACACCTGAACATCAGCAGGAGAGGACTCTTTAAAGTAGAGACACTACATACTGATATACACCTGAACATCAGCAGGAGAGGACTCTTTAAAGTAGAGACACTACATACTGATATACACCTGAACATCAGCAGGAGAGGACTCTTTAAAGTAGAGACACTACATCCTGATATACACCTGAACATCAGCAGAAGAGGACTCTTTAAAGTAGAGACACTACATACTGATATACACCTGAACATCAGCAGGAGAGGACTCTTTAAAGTAGAGACACTACATACTGATATACACCTGAACATCAGCAGGAGAGGACTCTTTAAAGTAGAGACACTATATACTGATATACACCTGAACATCAGCAGGAGAGGACTCTTTAAAGTAGAGACACTACATACTGATATACACCTGAACATCAGCAGGAGAGGACTCTTTAAAGTAGAGACACTACATCCTGATATACACCTGAACATCAGCAGGAGAGGACTCTTTAAAGTAGAGACACTACATACTGATATACACCTGAACATCAGCAGGAGAGGACTCTTTAAAGTAGAGACACTACATACTGATATACACCTGAACATCAGCAGGAGAGGACTCTTTAAAGTAGAGACACTACATACTGATATACACCTGAACATCAGCAGGAGAGGACTCTTTAAAGTAGAGACACTACATACTGATATACACCTGAACATAATCAGAATATGTATTCTTTAAGATGTCACTTAAAAAAAGTGTTTAAAACTTCAGAAAAGTCCGTGTTTCTTAAAGTCTTGTTGACAGATGTTCCGTAAACGGCTCTTTTAGTTTACATGTATTCTCTAGCAGTTACGGTGTTTGGACTGAGCGATGTGTAACACTAATAACTGCTGCTGTCGTAAAGAGACAGAAGCATCACCTGAGCTTAAAGTATTTGCATTATCATCCCAGGAATGATTCGATCATTCATTCAAATTCACTCAAATCATACAGCGTGTGTAAAACAGACGTTTGCATGAAAGAACAGTTTCCTCTCAACATTCAGCTCTGTGTTCCCCGCAGAGAAGCTGGACCACTTAAGTCAAGCGTTTCACGGTCGAACAAACCGTCTAACACACATGATCAACAGCTCTTCATACGTATGTTCTGTTAGGCTGTGACATGTCTTGATGTCCACACTTTGAATTGAAGTGAAAAGAAGCAGAATTTGTGGCGTCTAACTTACCGAAGTTGTGACGGCGAAATCTTGGATGATCCATTCTGACACTCCAGGGTTTCTGCGGTGTTAAAAAGCACAACGAAAAGGAAACGCTGTGATTAAAAACGTGCGACAGATTCAAGCTCGAACACTTCTAATTAAAGCAAAAGAAAACAGCCAAATATTCCGTTTGTTGAACTACGTAAAGAAATCTGGTTTCTCACACAAAAGCAAAAGTCAACAGTATGGGAGAGGATTAGGGGGAAAAGTGACAACATTACATTACTGTCACTCAGGGGCGGTTCTAGGGGGGCCAGGGGGGCCCCCTAACACTGACCTCTGACCCCCCTGTGGCCCCCCTAAAAATGAAAAGTGAAAAAAGTGAAAACAATTAAAAATGTATGATTTATTACACGATTTATTGAATGACGGAATAGGCGGAACTAACGTTATTCGTCATTCTAGTCAGACCCATTAGAGCGGTGCACTCAGGACCCATTAGACCGGTGCACTCACTTTCACTGTCATCTCGGATCCTCAGAGGCTGTTGCATCCAAGAAAGACTGATTGAAACCTACGTTTCGAGAGACTACCACGATAATTGAAGGTGAGTTAAACTATTGTAAGTAGAGATGTAACTGTTCATTGCCTTTATTTTTATATAAATATCGTGTCAGTGCAAACATGGCACTATAACTTAAGCTGAAGCTAACAGTAACAACTATAAGATCTATCTGAAATAAATCAGTGTACTGAAACAAATACCAATAACTGGATTGCATTGTTTTCTTATGCGCAATTACTTCATACTGTCTAGTTCTCTTTTTTGTCCTGCATTTATTGTGCCCCCCTCAGAAAATAACTGGCCCCCCCAGAGGCCCCCCCAGTCAAATTAGTCTAGAACCGCCACTGCTGTCACTTGTTAACGCTTGTATCCAAAGCGACTAACATACTCAATACTGTGTTCAATCCCCACAGGAGCACTTTGGGGTGAAGCGTCTCAGGGACACAACGACATGCTGACTGCAGTGGGGTTTGAACCTGTGAGCCCCTGATCCCAACACCAACGCTCAACCCACTGCGCCACACGCCCCCCCCGTGCGAAGTATTGCACTCGGAATTCGGAATTTTCTCTTGATTTTCTTCCAGTTCTGACTTTCTCCGATTTTTTTTTCTATAAATGACTTTTTTCTTAAAATGTCTGATTTTTTCCGTTGAATTCTGGATTTTTTTCCTCAAAATTCATAAACGTTACGTTAAAATGTAGATTTCCTTTCTTCGAATTCACATTTCAAATGTGTTATAGGCCTACGGACTACGGCTGTTGTCTTAAAATAATTTTTTTCTTTCTTTGAATTCTGGATTTGTTTCTCAAAACCCATAAATGTTTTCTTCATATTTCTATTTTCTCTCAGAATTCGGACTTCCATCTCAAAACTGATAAATAAAATTCACATGACCCTAATCCTCTTTCATACAACGGCATCTTTTGACCATTAAAGCATGGAGGCATGTCGCAGGAGAGCCGCTAAATACTGATATGAACCTGAAAGCCTTTTGAAAGCCATATTAGAAGCATGACTAGAAGCCATGACACTATCCCATGTTCACGACTGTATAACCTGCTGGTCCCAAGCAACTAAGACCGCTATGAGACCACTTGCGGTTCTTTACAAACAAGCCTTAAAGGTTATGGATAGAAAGCCATTAAAACGCCATCATTGCAATATACTGTCCAAATACAAACGGTTCAGTTTTGATAGTCTTGTTCTACTTTCCCGAGTTCGATTGGTATTCAGAATCATTCACACTTCTACAACTCCACCGCTGAGGGGCTTTGTTCAGCTTCGCCGTGAAACTCCAGATATGTTCGTAACCTGAATTTAAATCAGGCGTTGTAATTATTTGAGTGACCGAAGTGTACTTCAAGTGTACTATGTATTAATGTATTGAGCTTTATTTAAATCAGGTTTTAAAATGGTTTGACTGATAGATAATGCAATGTTATTGTTTGTTTATTGATTGTTGTGAACCTGTCGAGGACCACAGGTGGAAATGAGCTATTAGCTATCATCTGGCATCTCTTCTCTGAGATGGATGTTTTGTATGCACGGTGCTTCTATAGATAAATACAAAGCGAGCAGGACAGGTCCTCAGACGTCCTTGTCAAAGCGACCCTGTGCTGCACCACAAGAGAACAGTATTTGGTGCTGGAATAACGTCTCATAATGCGTTTCAGGACACTTTGTTTCGACCTGGCTCAATACGTCCACCTTCTAAAGAACACATACTGCCGTCTTCCCTCGTTGGAATACGAGCCTTGCTGACACAACACTGCATCCTGTTACTCTGCACAGGCTGACATGATGCATACGTGCTTCAAGGTGTAGTGTACACTGGCCTTGCCTTGCAGTGTGTGTGTATCGGGGGATGTGTGTGTGTTTGTATGTATTGGGGGATGTGTGTGTGTGTGTTTAAGGTGGGACGTTCGGCCTCCTTCACATCCAGAGAACTGTAACTCTTGTAATTTCATTGGCTGATGAAATCCATTTGAGTCGATCCTTTGTTTTAAGATGTCACAATCAACACTCCAATGTACACACACACACACACACACCTTGCATTTGCATGTGTGTGTAGGCAGGCTAATGCCCTTTGTTCATGCCCAATGAGGTTGCCTTGCAGTGTGCGTGTGTGTGTGTGTGTGTCAGGTTTAGTGTTGCACGGTGTACCGATACTTGAAAGGTACCGCGATACCCTGCCGTTAAAAACGGTACGATTCCTCCGTTTCATTAGTATCGGTACTTTAAGAATGACGGGGGAAAAGTACTCCGGTGAAAAAGCTGCGCCTCGGCTTGTTGACAGAAAAGACGGCAGAAGTCTCAGGCGTTCAGAGCAGAGCTCCCTGTCGGAGCGCAGAGCGTGATCTGCACTGAAACGTGTTTCTGTCGCAATATTATCGTTGAGCTAACTTAACTAGAAAACTAGCATCACTATCTGCTAACGTTAGCTTTAGCCTTCGTTTTCTATTAGTTGTTTTCATAGGCTATACACGTATAAGTATATATCTTGTACTTGAGTTAAAGTAGAAGTACCAGAATGTAGGAACAATCCTGCAATCAAAATGATCCTCAAATAAAAGTACAAAAGTATTATCATCAAAATATAGTTAAAGTAGCGACAGTAAAAGTATAAGTACTCAGGTCTTGTACTAGAAGTACCAGAGTGTAGGAATACTCTGTCACAGTGAAAGTTCGCAACCCACTTCACGGCGTATACTGCCGCCCGGAGTCCCCGGCCGGAAGTCCCCGGACTTGGGGAAGGCTTCAGTAGCAGCTGCTGGGAGTCCCAGCAGCTGCTACTGAAGCCTTCCGAGTAAATCTCCAGAACGCCGACACCTCCTCATCTCCACCGCTCCCATGCTTTATTGTGTGTTGCCATAAGTGAGTCTCTCTGCGTTTCTGCGCTGGGCTAATGCTAATGCTAATAATGCTAATGCTAATAATCCTAATGCGAGGATAATAAAATGGCGGCTTCACAAAACTTTTTGGAGTTTTACGGGGCGTGGTTTGCAATCCGCCAGCCAATCAGAAATATAGCTCTTTTCTCACAAAGGTTAAAAGGTTCATGAACTACTTTTAGTACCGGCTCTTTTTGGTGTGAACGCGATCACGAACTAAGTTCGCATGAACCTTTGTGGGAAAAGTACCGCAGTGTGAACGCGGCTCTTGTCACCTTGTCCATACCTGATGAGTTCGCATCCCTGATTATATTTAAGACTGTTTCCCTTTTGTTAAGAAAAGTATCGAAAAAGAAATCGGAATCGCAACTCTTGACTTGGTATCGGTATCGAAACCCACATGTTGGCATCGTGACAGCACGTGTCGGGTTGGACCTGGAGCTCCGCCTGTCAGCTGACCGTCGCGCTGGCTCTCACGACCCCCCCCAGGCGTCGCGCTGGCTCTCACGACCCCCCACAGGCGTCGCGCTGGCTCTCACGACCCCCCAGGCGTCGCGCTGGCTCTCACGACCCCCCAGGCGTCGCGCTGGCTCTCACGACCCCCCAGGCGTCGCGCTGGCTCTCACGACCCCCCAGGCGTCCGCTGGCTCTCACGACCCCCCAGGCGTCGCGCTGGCTCTCACGACCCCCCCCAGGCGTCGCGCTGGCTCTGACGACCCCCCCCAGGCGTCACGCTGGCTCTCACGACCCCCCAGGCGTCGCGCTGGCTCTGACGACCCCCCACAGACGTCGCGCTGGCTCTCACGACCCCCCACAGGCGTCGCGCTGGCTCTCACGACCCCCCCCTAGGCGTCGCGCTGGCTCTCACGACCCCCCACAGGCGTCGCGCTGGCTCTCACGACCCCCCACAGGCGTCGCGCTGGCTCTCACGACCCCCCAGACGTCGCGCTGGCTCTCACGACCCCCCAGGCGTCGCGCTGGCTCTGACGACCCCCCACAGACGTCGCGCTGGCTCTCACGACCCCCCACAGGCGTCGCGCTGGCTCTCACGACCCCCCAGACGTCGCGCTGGCTCTCACGACCCCCCAGGCGTCAGCGGGACAGACTTGGTTTCCACACGTGTAAACGGTGTGTTATTAATGTTCCTCGTCGATGCCATGCGTGTGTCGTGAAGACGCTTCAGAGGCCGAGGGGAGAGCAGCAGCATACGAGACTTTAACGCATTTCTAAATGAAAACTGCCTCTCTGTGAATTCCAGATCGTCGATGTTATCAGAGTTTGAACAACAACAACAACCCTTCTACAAACATGGAGGCTAAGAGAGGATTTATAACTTACTTTATTATATTCCTGCTTTATTTCTATTATCTCTATTCTTAGATGCATGTGTTATTCGTTATATTAGTCGTTTTATTGTTTTTGATTTGACTCCCGAGTCAGCATGAATGCAGAGTCAGTACCGACGATTGATGCTTGTGTTCCTCCCTCTGTTGCTACCGTAACACTGGGGGAGGGACACGAGACCGAGCGCCTCGTGCCCTCCAGAAAGCTTCGTCTATAGAAATGTATTAAAGTAGAGTTTAAGAGAGTAACGGTAATCTATTACTTCACAGACAAGTGAACATCTGATGTCCTGCTTCTTGAAAGTGGATATGTTCTGGTTTCCTGAATGTCTCCATGACAGCACACTCAACATAAGGACTTCCTGTTGACCTGTGTGAGCGTGACACAGCTGTGATCACGCACACACAGTCCTCACCAGAGATGTGCTGCTCAGCGGTGCGTCGTGATCTCACCGAGCTGCACTTCATATTTAACTTTCTATCGTCATGCTTTTCCCGCCTCAGACGATGCCTTTGAATCCTACCCAAGCTCTAAAACGGCCTTCATCGTAATGTTCATCAAAACATGTCCTAAATAAAAAGGGACTTTCAAGCAAACTGGCAAATCCACAGCAACAGTTAACCAGGAAATTAGGAAATGCATGAGAATTGCAGATACAAGAGAAATGCATGTAGTTGAGGTTGTCTAGGCAACACTACAGGTAAAGGAAGTGTATTCGGTCTCAATGATTGTCTCTATGGTGGTGCATTCATGAGCCTTCTTCCACGCAGGAACACGGACCGTCATGATGCACGATCAGACCGGACACTCCGATAAGACCAGAAGTGCTTCGTTGGTGCCAATCTGGGAAAGGTTTGTGTTGCAGCAGCATCAAAACAAAGACCCGGCACATTGGAGACATGCAGACTAGAAATAAACAATCCACAATAGAAAATATACATGTTTAAATACAAATGTACAATAACACACATATAAAGCAGGGTATTATACATGAAGTGTGTGAGGAATGGAAGATGACATTGAATATAAAAGGTACAGTGTGACATTTTTAAAAGGAGGTTTAATTCCCAGCTTCCTGTTTTGATCATGGATCCGGAACCCGGAATGCCTGAAACCCCTGAATGCACCCCGGGTTCAGCCTCTACAGACAGGCCGGCTCTGGTTTAGTAAATGGTGTCATTTTGAATATGTCCGCATCCTTCTTAGTGTACATGAAACTGTCTTTGGCTGTGTCCTGCTGGCATGTGAACATCTCCCTCTGTGGGACGATACGGCTTTTCTGTTCTGATGACAGCGGCTGCCTGTGTGCTAACAGCTAGCAGGGAGGGACACCAGGCACAGTGTCTCCCCCGTGGATGTATAACCACCCCCCCTGCCGTGAAACAACTCACCGCGGGCGTAGACGCAGGCGTCGCGGAGGGATCTGTGCTTGTGTCCGGACGCATCTTTCTGCAGCTTCCGCAGGATTTCCTCCATGCTTCCCAAATCCCCAAAACCACCGGAGCAGAGTGGCTTTGTGTACGTGTGTGTGTGTGTGTGTGTGTGTGTGTGTTTTAAGGGTGCAGTGACAGTGACAGCATCCCTGACCCCCCCTGATGATGAAGACGATGATTCATTCCCAGCCAGCCCACAGCCGATGATGTCAGGCAGAAATCTGGAGAAGGAAGTTTGCGTAAACTGTGCGTGAAATGCACCGCGTTGGTCTCCGGGAGGAACCGGGAACAACCCCCGGTGTCCGGTCACATGTCGTACAGTAATCCCTACGAACTGTCAGCGTTGCTGCCACTGATTAGCCGCTCTTCATCCTCCTCTTCATCCTCCTCGGTCATTTCCGAGTCCGAGTCCGTTCCAGTTGCTCCATGTTTTCCACTCGGTGTCCACTTCCGGTGTGTTGTAATCCCTCATTCTCCGCTGCTGCGCCACACGCACAGTGTTCCGCTGACAGAGGGGGTTTCTCTCCGAACTGGCAACACAGAGGGGGGGTCTGGAAACTGTGGATACATGCAGGGATGGAGGGGAGTGTGTGTGTGTGTGTGCGTGTGTGCGTGCGTGCGCGACAGGTGGAGGATGCTCACACTGCTGCCTTCACAATAAAAGCCCTATTTTTTCAGACACTAAAAGTCATGATTCTTGAGATTGTTTCTAATTATTATATAATATCTTATTGTTTTATTAATTTAATGAAGACCTAGTTTCCCGAATGTCACGGAAAATACATTAGTCGTTTTATTTAATAATATGATTTCATGAGTTGTTTGTACGTTTTGCTAAATTCTTAAAATGTATGGATTTTTGGAAAAGTTTGTTGTTATTTATTAGACAGGATTATCTGTTGTTGTTTATCCAATTATCTTGGAGACTGTGAATATCGGGAATTGATATTCATGTCTTCAGAAGAGAAGAAGATGCACGGATCAGGAGTAACACGTATTAAGGACACACACACGCGCGCACACACACACACACACACACACACACACACACACACATTGAGACGCACACATAGACACACACACACACACACACACACACACATTGAGACACACACACACACACACATTAAGACACACATACACACATGTATAGACACACACACACACACACACACACATACACACACACACACACTCTCTCACACACACACACAGTCTCTCTCACATGCATAGAAACACACACACACACACATACACACACACACACACGCATACAGACACATGCACGCACATACAGACACACACACACTCTCTCACACATGCACACACGCACACACACACATACAGACACATGCACGCACATACAGACACATGCACGCACACTCTCTCACACATGCACACACACACACTCACACACACGCATACAGACACATGCACGCACATACAGACACACACACACACACACTCTCACACATGCACACACACACACACATACAGACACACGCACACACATACAGACACACGCACACTCTCTCACACATGCACACACACACACACATACAGACACATGCACGCACATACAGACACACACTCACACGCACACTCTCTCACACACATGCACACACACCACACTCACACACACACACACACACACACACACTCTCATCACACATCCACACACACACACACACACACACACACCACACACACACACTCTCACACATCCACACACTCACACACACACACTCACACACACACACACTCTCACACATCCACACACACACACAGTCTCTCTCTCACTTTGTTCGTAACATTTAACGTATTCATAAAAGACAAGGATCAATATTTTTCTTAAGGTTTAAAGATTGTGCGCTGTTATATAATAATAATATAATAAGACACGCTGTGTGTGTACATCAATGCCAAACACTAGAAACCAATCAAACACACGTGAAAGGGCTTTGCCGGCCGTTAGCAACACTTAAGATGAATACAATAAAATACAAAAACACAAGTATTGGTTTAATGACTAAATACATGAAACTGCTTTGAGGAAGGGTCAGGGTAAAGAACATTAAAATGAAGATACTCAATGTATACCTGAGTATTCATAATGTATCCATTCTTTTATTTCATTATTTCATTTCGGATTTGTGAACTGATATGTAGTCTGTGTACAGATGTGTTTACTTTGTTATGTATGATGCAAATTACAGATCAAAACAAAACGGTGATGAGAATCAGCACATCGTGCAGTACCGCTGTGTGACCACGTGGGGGCGCTGCTGCCCAAGGCTCCACGTCCTGTGTGAGACTCAGATTAGCACTCCGAAACATACATCTGTCAGGTTTCAAAAGTGAGATGGAGGTAGGTGTCCCGCACTTTTACTTCAGTGCTGGATGATGAAGAAGAAGATGACGAAGAAGATGATGAAGAAGATGATGAAGAAGAAGAAGAAGAAGAAGAAGAAGAAGAAGAAGAGAAGAAGCACCTCTTTATCTGTAAGAAAACAACCTTAACATGAAATGATGTGTCCAGAGAAAGGTCATGAGCACCCTGTGTCTTCGTGTGGAAGGATACAGGTTCCATGGAAGTATAAAGCATGTCCGCGTGCCCGAGATGGACCGAGTCTGGAGCGATCCAAAGATGGCCTCCGTTCTCCTCAATGGATTATTTATAGAAGAGCAAAAATCTCCTCCCTTCACAATATATTGTCCATTCACAGTGTGTGTGATCTCTCTGCTGCGTGTGTGTGTGTGTGTGTGTGTGTGTGTGCGTGCGTGCGTGTGTGTGTGTGTCGGTGTGTGTCGGTGTCTTTGTCTGTGTGTTTGTGTGTGTGTCTGTGTGTGTCGGTGTGTCTGTGTCTTTGTCTCTGTGTGTGTGTGCGTCTGTCTGTGTGCGTGTGTGTGTGTGTGTGTGTGCATGTATGTGTGTGTATGTGTCTGTGTGTCTGTGTGTGTGTGTCTTTGTCTGTGTGTGCGTGTGGTGTGTGCGTGTGCGTGCGCGGAGGGAGCGATGCTATATAACACAGGCGACACCAACATGCATCTGAAATCCATGCTGCGTAATTACGCACGCTCATCCATGTGCCCTCGCCAAGACAATGCACTCTGATAAGGCACATGTTGTTTATGCGGATCGTTTATCTGCACGAGGGCCACCCGACATCCACTCTGACGTCACGCGTCAACTTGTGTATAAATGCGCGGCACTGCGGTCTATACACGTGTCTTTCCACACGTCAGGCAGAAGGGACTAGTGCCCAGGGCGGACGAGAAGGAACACCACCGCGTACTATCGGTCAGGTGTGTGGGGGTCTGCGCGCCGTGCGCGAGGACGCGTGTTACTGTGAATAGAAGACCCTTTCTGAGGGAAGAGGGTCGCGAGGAGGGGGGACAGGAGTTACTCATTCCTCACTCTAACTGTGGCATCCCCGCGCGCGCACATGTCACCATCAAACCAGTCTCCAAATCCACGGATGAGAAGGACACACAGACAGCAGCATGGGGCTCGTGGGAGCGAGTAACGGCAGCTTCGCGAGTGGCAACATGAGGTCGTCCTTCACGATAGAGGACCGGACCGGAGGAGCCGGAGGTCCCGGAGGGAACGCGGTGATCTCCGGGGGTCTGGGGCCGACGTCTCCATCCACCTCCAGCCAGCTGCTGGTGATGGAGATGAACGGCACGCGCTGCGGGGAGCAGATGCCGGGCTCCGGGCCGTTCGAGAAGGTGCTGATCGGGGCGGTGCTCACGGTGCTGACGCTGAGCACCATCTGCGGCAACATGCTGGTGGTGATCTCCGTCTGCTTCGTGAAGAAGCTCCGGCAGCCCTCCAACTACCTGATCGTGTCCCTGGCGGTGGCGGACCTGTCCGTGGCGCTGGCCGTCATGCCGTTCGTCAGCATCACGGATCTGATCGGGGGTCAGTGGGTCTTCGGGCAGTTCTTCTGCAACGTGTTCATCGCCATGGATGTGATGTGCTGCACCGCGTCCATCATGAGCCTGTGCGTCATCAGCATCGACAGGTGAGACGGAGCCTTCACTCATAACACCACAACATCTGGTTGAGTTATGTAGACTGCGGAATACACCAGGGCAGATACACAGCTGTGTGTATCCAGCGTGTACGCACGGAACGGGACTCCCCACGTGCAGAACTCGATCAGAAATAGACCCATCCTGTCCCTTTACGCGCCACATTCCAGCACATATAGCCACCCCCCAGTCTAACAAGACTGTTAGAACCCGTGGGGTTTGCGTGGGGGCTCGGTGTGGCTCAGGAGTTTTCCTCAAAGACACTTTTTTTTTAAAGATATGGAGACTTCTGTTCCTCGCCATGGATGCGATGTGCTGCCTGATCAGCATCGCCGGGTACAGTTATCATACCCTTCCACAGAGGATGGTTTCACTCTGAGCCAGAGAACTCACACCGGCAGATAAAACACGTCATATATTTTTCATTCGTGATTGATCTAACTTTTAGGCAAAACGGATTGGTCAGAAATAGACACGTGTTGGCCACAGGCATCCCGTCCCCTTTACGGGGTTGTGAGGAGGATCTCAAGGGCACTTTGAACGGTTTAGGGGCAGACAAAGGGGGCTGCAGAGGATCAGACCTTTCTGAAGGGTTCTCTGTCCGTGATTCCTTTATGAAAGAGTCCAAAACAGAAAGTGAAAACCATGAAAGTCGAAGTATCGATTCTCTCTTACAGCATTGCCCCACAGACCAGCTGACAGAGAAGAGAGAACACCTGACCCTTTGCAACACACACTATGTATCTGTCCCTAACACTGTAGCCCTGCGCAGGTCATCCATCTTTAGAAATGTATCTGGAAGAAAATCCACTGTTTTAGTATCATGATTTCCCCGGTATGATCCGTGACTCTCCAGACCGGCTCTTTATTTAAAGGGGACCTATCATGCACTTTCTGATGTCTTCTCTACATCACCATGTGTCCCCGGTGTGTCCCCGGTGTGTCCCCGGTGCGTCGGGGAACTCACGCAGCGTCAGGAAATAAACCCTCTCTCTTTTCCTCCGTACCCAAACCTCTAAAAACGTGGAACAACGGAGCTGATCCAGATTTGTGTCCGATATGACGTAACATCTGAAATGTGGACCCACGGGCCAATCAGAAAGCTGCTATCAGAAACAATGCCCGACTGTTTTGGACGTAATATGGTCGGTGTTCACATTAGCATCGCTAACACTCAGAGCTAACCTGTGCTGGAGAGCATGTGTGTGAAGAAGCAGGAAGTAGAAAGGAACTCAGCTTGTGGTGTAACCGGCAAGAGAGAAAGCCTTTGAGCTCCAGACTGTTTCAGAGCCTTGATGATCCATGATATGGCGTTTCATCACGGCAGCATTTAGTTTAGACGGTAGCTGCCGGGTCCCGCATAAGCTCCGCCCCCTCCTCTTTAAAGCTTTATCCCCGAATCAGCACTTTAGAAACAGGAAGTGAAATAGAGGGACATGAGGCGAGGCTAGAATGATCTGTTTGGTGATAGGTGACCTTTAACACTGACAGGTTTCCTGGTCACATGATCGTTCTCAGCATCTCCGGGCTTCCTGTTTCCAGCCGGTCTGCATATGGTCACCACAGATTGGTGTTGACTCAAAGGCACCTTGTTGAATCAGAATAACTTTATTAGTATCACAGCAGAGACGTTAACAGTGTTGGAGGCAAAGCAGGTCAAAAAGCCAAGCAATAATAAAGAGGAAGTTAAGGCGAATAGAGAATAGGGTCATTTCTTTAACTTAGAGATATCCGCCAGACATTTCTCCAGTTAATGACTTACATTGAGACCATTGTTTTTTGTATTACAAGTTTTCTGAAATAGCATGTTTGAATATGCAAATTAGTTTTATACATTTCAGGAACACAAACCTGAACATTGGATAAAGTCAGATTCCACATTCTTGTTTCATTTTGTAGTCGTGTTAGAGTCTAACGCTTGAATGGGTTATAACTCAATACATCAGAAGATACTGTCAGCAGCCGTAACTTATCAACTTTCAATGTTTTTAGGTTCATCTTTATTTCTAATGCTGCCTATCCTGAGAGCCTTGAACCGTTCCTTATTGCACTTTTACCGTTTGTTTTTAATTATTATGTGTTGAATGCCGACGTGAAGCACTTTGAGTTGCCTCTGTGTCTCAACATGTGCTCTACTAACAAACTAACCGTGAACCTTTAAATATAGAGGTTTGTTGGGAAAGTCCTGAGTGTCCTCTTCCAACATGAGAGTAGCATGCTAACAAAGCTATCAACTGTAGCTGTGAACATGACCGGATGTGTGAGGACCCAGAAGAGCATCAGGACTGCAGGTGATAGCTATGTGATGAACATGATGGTTCAGCCTCGATGGAGAGAGACATCAAGCATGCTCATTTCTGATGTGGAGCTGATCTGAAGTAAACATTGAATACTGCTTTCTGTTCCTCCATCTTGTGACTGTGTGACTCCCTCTCTTGATATCAGCATGTGAAGGACACTGCTCAGGAAATAGCTGATGCTCTGTATGTGATGACTGCTTAGAGGACCACAGACACATGGATCAGAGGCTGAAGCTCAAGCCGGGGACCAGGGAGAGTTCAAACAGAAAGCAAAGCACACACCAACACCTTCCTCTCTCTCCTCAGGTATCTGGGCATCACCAAACCGCTCACGTATCCAGTGCGTCAGACCGGCTGCTGCATGGCTAAGATGGTTCTGTCGGTGTGGCTGCTCTCCGCCTCCATCACCCTCCCTCCTCTCTTCGGCTGGGCGCAGAACGTAAACGACGGACGGGTCTGTCTCATCAGTCAGGACTTCGGATACACCGTGTACTCCACGGCGGTGGCGTTCTACATCCCAATGTCCGTCATGTTGATCATGTACAACCGGATCTACAGAGCGGCCAAACTCAGCGCCGCCAAACACACCATCACCTGTTTCCCCAGGCAGAGGTGAGAGGGGTGCAGACCAAATACTTTAGACAGGATACGTTATCTATATTCACAGAGGTGGGAAGTAGTGGAGTACAAATACTTTGTTCCTGTACTTAAGTACATGTTTCTGGTATCAGTACTTTACTCCACTACTTATTTTTCTGACGACTTTCAACTTTGACTTCTCACATGTTGAACTCAAATACCTGTACTTTCTACTTCTTACATGTTGAACTCAAATACTTGTACTTTCTACTTCTTACATGTTGAACTCAAATACCTGAACTTTCTACTTCTCTCATGTTGATCCCAAATACCTGTACTTTCTACTTCTTACATGTTGAACTCAAATACCTGTACTTTCTACTTCTCTCATGTTGAACTCAAATACCTGTACTTTCTACTTCTCACATGTTGATCCCAAATACCTGTACTTTCTACTTCTTACATGTTGAACACAAATACCTGTACTTTCTACTTCTTACATGTTGAACTCAAATACCTGTACTTTCTACTTCTCACATGTTGAACCCAAATACCTGTACTTTCTACTTCTCTACATGTTGAACTCAAATACCTGTACTTTCTACTTCTCACATGTTGAACTCAAATACCTGTACTTTCTACTTCTCACATGTTGAACTCAAATACCTGTAGTTTCTACTTCTCACATGTTGAACTCAAATACCTGTACTTTCTACTTCTTATATTGAACTCAAATACCTGTACTTTCTACTTCTCTCATGTTGAACTCAAATACCTGTACTTTCTACTTCTTATGTTGAACTCAAATACCTGTACTTTCTACTTCTCACATGTTGAACTCAAATACCTGTACTTTCTACTTCTCTCATGTTGAACTCAAATACCTGTACTTTCTACTTCTCACATGTTGAACTCAAATACCTGTACTTTCTACTTCTTATGTTGAACTCAAATACCTGTACTTTCTACTTCTTACATGTTGAACCCAAATACCTGTACTTTCTACTTCTCACATGTTGAACTCAAATACCTGTACTTTCTACTTCTTACATGTTGAACTCAAATACCTGTACTTTCTACTTCTTACATGTTGAACTCAAATACCTGTACTTTCTACTTCTTACATGTTGAACTCAAATACCTGTACTTTCTACTTCTTACATGTTGAACTCAAATACCTGTACTTTCTACTTCTCTCATGTTGAACTCAAATACCTGTACTTTCTACTTCTCTCATGTTGAACTCAAATACCTGTACTTTCTACTTCTTACATGTTGAACCCAAATACCTGTACTTTCTACTTCTCACATGTTGAACTCAAATACCTGTACTTTCTACTTCTCACATGTTGAACTCAAATACCTGTACTTTTTCCCTTACCCTTCCCCCCTCTTACTTCTTCTTTCTTAACTTCATCGACACCTATCCACTCTTTCCCATCACTACCTCTACTTCTCCCTTCTATTCTCCCTTCTCTTTTTTTCCCTTCCCCTTATTCAGTCCTCTTCATATCCTCCTTTCCATCATCTTCCTTTCTCTCTTTCTTCAGATCATTCCCCTTCTTTTCTCCATTCTCTTTCCTTTTCCTTACTACAGTCCCTTTCTTCTCTTTCTTATCTATTCCCCCTTTTTTTTCCTTTATCTTCCTAGTTTCCTACTTTCTTCCCTTTTTAATCCCCCTTTCTTCTTTTCCAACCTTCTCTTCTACTTCTGGGGGTTTATTCCCTTACCTTCCTTCCTTTCATAAATTTTAACTTCCCTTCTCTCGCTTCTTCATTCCTTCCCATCTTCCCCATACCCCATACTGGCAATCTTTTTTTTACCTCTTAAACTTCATTCTTTAATCTCATTTTCCATCCCTACCCCAATTCTCTTCTTTCCTTATTCTTATATTCCATCTCCCTTTACTCTTTCTACTTACTCTACCTAAATTCCTACAACCCTTCCTTCTCTCAATCTGAGATCATAGCTAGTTACTATATACCCATATCTCCTTTCTCCTTCTTCCATTTTCTATACTCTTCTCATCTTCATTTCTCTTAACACCTATCTTCTACTATCTTCATCTCCATCTCGTAACATCCTATTACATACTTTTCTTATCTTCCCAACCTACATAACTATCACTTAATAAATTATTTTTTTACACATTTAACAATCCTAGTATTATTCACAAATAACATACAATATCACAACATCCAACTAACCTCTATTACCTAACTACCCCATACCTTCCTATACACACAATACCAACTAAACCCTAAATCCAATACTACCAAACCAATAACAACTAACCAAACATCAACACACCCCAAAACTCAACATCTACCAACCTAATAACAAAACCCTCATCTAATCTAACTATCTACACTACCAAACAAAACCTCAAAAACCTCCGAGCCAACATCAACACCATACATTCTACTTACTATAGATTCTTATCATCATAAAGCCTACAAAATCACCCAATCATCAAACCCTAATCTATACAAATCATCTATCAACATGTTCCACTTTCATATCCCCCCCCCTCCAAACCTCAAATAACTAAGTACACTACAAACTAACATCTGGCCTCTCACCCAACTAAACATAAACCAACCAACTATCCTATACCCAACAACTACACCCCAAACTCCTAACTAACAACCCTATCAACCCCTCAATCAACAGTCCCCCTCTTTACAAACTACCTCCTCATAACCCCATCTTCTACATACCAACCTGACAACAATCTCATCTTTATCAAACTACGTATATCCGGAAGCCTACCCCAACCCATATCCCGCTTACCCCATCATCCTCAATACCAACTTAAACTCCACCCCCCACTTAACATACCTTTCCCTTATCTCCTTCGCACTTCCAATCTACGGACTATTACTCCTCATCAACCCCAACTTATTCCGTTCACATCTTCCAAACCTCAAAATATTCACTCCCATTTTCTTACTTCTTCTTCTTCTTTTCCTCTTTTCGTCCTTATCTGTTCTTTTTTCTTTACTTCGTCTTTCTTTCCTATCTTCTCTTTTCTATATCTTTTTCTTTCTTCTTTTCTTCTTCTTTTTCTCTAACTTCTTTTCTTCTCCTTATTCTCTTTCTACTATTCTTCCTTATTTTCTATCTCTTCAATTTCTTTTTCTTTCTCTTCTTCTTCTTCTTTACTTTCTTCATTCTTATCTTCTTCTCCTTATTCTCTTTTTCACGTTTTTGTCTTTCCTTCTTCTTTCCTTTCTTCTCTTTCTTTCTTCTTTCTATTTTTCTCTCACTATCTTTCTCCTTCTTCTTCTTCTATTTTCATTCCTTCTGAGTTTCTTCTTCTCTTCCTTTTCTTTCTTCTCTTCTTTTCATTCTTTCACTATTCTTCTTTCTTCTATTCCTTTTCCTTTCTCTCTCTCTTCTTTGCTGTCTTTCTTTATTATCTCCTATCTTTCTATCTCTTTCTTCTTTCTCTTCTTCTCTTCTTCTTTCTTTCTTTTCTTCTTTCTTTCTTCTTCTTCTCTTTTTCTTCTTCTTTTCTTCTTTCTTTCTTTCTCTTCTTTTCTTCTTCTTTCTTTCTCTTCTTTTCTTCTTCTTTCTTCTCTTTCTTCTTTCTTCTTCTTCTTTTCTTCTTCTTTTCTTTCTTTCTTCTTTCTTCTCTTTCTTTCTTTCTTTTCTTTCTTCTTCTTTCTTCTTTCTTCTTTCTTCTCTTTTCTTTCTTCTTTCTTCTTTTCTTCTTCTTTCTTTCTTTTTTCTTCTTTCTTCTTCTCTTTCTTTCTTCTTCTTTCTCTTTTCTTCTTTCTTCTTCTCTCTTCTTTCTTTTTTCTTCTTTCTTTCTTCTTTCTTTCTTCTCTCTTTCTTTCTTTCTTCTTTCTTCTTCTTTCTTCTTTTTTCTTTCTTTTCTTTCTCTTCTTTTCTTCTTCTTTCTTCTTTCTTTCTTCTTTCTTCTTCTTTCTCTTTCTTTTCTTCTTTCTTCTTTCTTCTTTTCTTTCTTTCTTCTCTTCTTTTCTTCTCTTTCTTTCTTCTTTCTTCTTCTTCTTCTTTTCTTTCTTTCTCTTCTTCTTTCTCTTTCTTCTTCTTTCTTTCTTTCTTTTCTTTCTCTTCTTTCTTTCTTCTTTCTCTTTTCTTCTCTTTTCTCTTCTTCTTCTTTCTCTTTCTTTCTTTCTCTTTCTTTCTTCTTTTCTTCTTTTCTTCTCTTTCTTTCTTCTTTCTTTC
Organism: Champsocephalus esox; assembly: GCA_036324585.1. Classification (NCBI taxonomy): domain Eukaryota; kingdom Metazoa; phylum Chordata; class Actinopteri; order Perciformes; family Channichthyidae; genus Champsocephalus; species Champsocephalus esox. The sequence goes on from CM070497.1 coordinate 37,319,067, forward strand.
TCTTTTCTTCTTCTTTCTTCTTTCTTCTTTCTTTCTTTCTTTCTTCTTCTTCTTCTTTTTCTTTCTTTTCTTTCTTCTTTCTTCTTCTTCTTTCTTTCTTCTTCTTTCTTTCTCTTCTTCTTTCTTCTTTCTTCTTTTCTTTCTTCTTCTTCTTTCTTTTCTTCTTCTTCTTTCTTCTTCTTTCTTCTTTTCTTCTTTTTCTTCTTTCTTCTTTCTTTCTTCTTCTTTCTTTTCTTCTTTCTTTTCTTCTTTCTTCTTCTTTCTTTCTTTCTTCTCTCTTTCTTCTTCTTTCTTTCTTTCTTCTTCTTTCTTTCTTCTTCTTCTCTTTCTTCTTTCTTTCTTCTTTCTTTCTTCTCTTCTTTTCTTCTTCTCTTTCTTCTTTCTTCTTTTCTTCTTCTTTCTTCTTCTTTCTTCTTTTCTTCTTCTTTTCTTCTTTCTCTTCTCTTCTCTTCTTTCTCTTCTTTCTTTCTTCTTCTTTCTTCTCTTCTTTCTTCTTCTTTCTCTTCTTTCTTCTCTTTCTTTCTTTCTTCTTTCTTCTTCTTTTCTTTTCTTCTTTCTTTCTTCTTCTTCTTTCTTTCTTCTCTTCTTTTCTTTCTTTCTTTTCTTCTCTTTTCTTCTTTCTTTCTTCTTCTTCTTTCTTTCTTTTCTTCTCTTTTCTTTCTTCTTTCTTCTTTCTTCTTCTTCTTCTCTTCTTCTTCTTCTTTCTTCTCTTTTCTTTCTTCTCTTTTCTTTCTTTCTTCTTCTTTTCTCTTCTTTCTTTCTTTCTTCTTCTTTCTTCTTCTTTCTTCTTCTTCTTTCTTTCTTTCTTCTCTTCTTCTTTCTTCTTCTCTTTTCTTTCTTCTTTCTTCTCTTTTCTTTCTTCTTCTTTCTTCTTCTTTTCTCTTCTTTCTTTTCTTCTTCTTTCTTCTTTTTCTTCTTCTTCTTCTTTCTTCTTTCTTTTCTTCTTCTTCTTTCTTCTTTCTTCTCTTTCTCTCTTTCTTCTTTCTTTTCTTCTCTTTCTTCTTTCTCTCTTTCTTTCTTCTTTCTTCTTTCTTTCTTCTCTTCTTTCTCTTCTTCTTTCTTTTTCTTCTTCTTTCTTCTTTCTTCTTCTTTTCTTCTTCTTCTTTCTTTCTCTTCTTTCTTTCTTCTTTTCTTCTTCTTTCTTTCTTCTCTTTCTTTCTTCTTTTCTCTTTTCTTCTTCTTTCTCTTCATCTCCTCTTTGTCTTTTTTCTCTTCTTTCTCCTCTTTTCTTTTCTTCTTCTCTTATATTCTCTCTTCTCCTTTCTCCTCTTTTTCTTCTTTTTCTCTTATTCTCTTTTCTCTTTACTGTCGCAACTCTCTCTGTCCCTTCTTTTTTCTCAACTCTCCCTCTCTCTGGTTTATTTTTCTTCCTCCTTCTATGTTTTCTTTCATTAATTATATCCTCTCTCTATCCTTTTCTTATTACCTCTCCTTGTTTACGCCCTGCTACGTCTGCTCTTTTCTAATCTCTCTTTTTCTTTCATCTATCGCTTTGCGTCTCTTTTTCTTTCTCATATCCCTCTCGTATCCCTCCTGCTATTTCTCTTCCTATTTCTCTTTCTTCTTCATTCTTTATTTTCTTTCTTTATTTTTTTCTTTTCTTCTCTCTTCTCTCTTTCATCTCTTCTTCCACTTTTCTTTTCTATTTCTCTTTTCTTTATTCTTCTTTCTTCTTCTCTTCTTTACCTATCTTTCTCTCTTTTATCTTAATCTCTTCTCCTGCTTTTCTCTTTTTTCTCTTTCTTACTTCTTATTCTTCTTCTCCTTTTTTTCTTCTTTTCTCGTTCTATATTCTCTTACTTTTCTTCTCTCTTCTTTTCTATCTCTCTCTCTTTATTTCGTCTTCTTTCTCTTTCTTTCTTTCTTTTCTTTCTTGTCTTCTTATTCTGTCTTTTGCTTTCTCTTCTTTCTTCTCTCTTCTTCTTCTTTCCTTTCTTCTCTTTCTCTTCTTTTTCTTTCTTTCTTATTTTTCTACCTTATCTATTTTCTATCCTCTTTTTTCGCTTTCTCTTATTATCTTTCTTCTCTTCTTTTCTCTTACTTCTTTTCTTCTTCTCACTACTTCTTAACTTATTCTAACAAACCTAACCATCATCAGTTCTCACTTTCAGGGCATCTCTTACTTCTCTCTTCTACTTCTTCTTCTTCATACTCCATCTTCATCACCTCTTCTTCACTTTCTTCTTTCTCTACGTTTCTTACAAGTAGAACACAAATAACCAATATTTCTGTACTTTCAACTTCTCAATTCATTACTCCTTACTCTCTCTAACTTCTCTATCTACAACTCTACCTACTTTTCTCTCTATCTTCTTCCTCTTCAACTACTGTCCACAATTCTTTTACAATCTGTCTTCTTCTCTTTCTTCACTCTTTCTTCTCTTACTTCTCACTAACTATCACTTCCTTCTTTACATCCTTCAACTTCTTTGACTTCATCTTTCTTCTTAACTATCACACCTATTCTCTTCACTTTACATGATGAACACAAAAACCTGTACGTTCTACTTCTCACATGAATGAACACAAAAACCAGTACTTTCTACTTCTTACATGTTGAACCCAAATACCAGTACTTACACTTCTCACATTATGAACCCAAATAAAAAAGAAACAAAGGAAAGATAAAACATATATAGAAAAAGAAACAACAACCCAACCATCTCTGCCACCTCACACCACTTCCCCTACCGCCCGCACACCGCTAACCCACCACCCAGATCCCCCGCCCCCCATATTTTACAACCCTCCCCTCCCCCCACCAACCGCGTACCCTCCGCACCCTACGCCCTCTTCCACCCCCACCATCTTAACTTACCACCTCTAACCCAACCCACCCACCACAGCTCAACCCCTCCCCGCCCCAGCAACCCCCGTACCGTCAACACGACACCCCCCCCCCACCACCACCTAAACTCCCCCCCGCCACTCCTGCCTACCATCCCACCACCCCCCCCCCCACTCACTCACCCCAGCCCACTTACCCCGCCCGCCACACTCCGCATCGCCTACCCACACCACCATACCACTCACACCAACCAAAACTTCAACACATCCCGGCCCCCCCCGATGGCCCAACAAACCCAACCCCAGCAACCCCCACACTGCCGCCCCACTCAACCCACCCCTCCACCACCGACCACTCCCCACCCCCCTTAACCTCCACACACCACACACCCCACCCACCCCACCCAATCAGACTACAAGCGTTATCCACCCTCCGCACATGCCACTACTTCCCACCTCCTTAATATCAATTGGATATTTTTACTTGTTTGTTGGTGGTGTGCAACCCATCACCTCCCTCCCTTCACGGACATACAATAAACCACCATCCCCCCACCCCCCACCCCCTCCTCCCCAAACAACCATCACCCACCCCCCAGCTCCCCCTACCGACTCCAACCCACAACCCCCTCTCCCTCCCCCCGCCCACTACCCACACCCCTTACAGTCCCCCCCACTCATCCCCCCACCCCCCACCCGCTACCCATCCCCTCCCTCTCCCCAAACCTCGAGACGCGCACCCACCATACACGCCACACTCCCCACCTCCCACCCCCTCCGCCACACGACACCCACACCCCCACCACACACTACCCCACCCCTCCCCGTCACCCCCGCACTCGCACACCCCACCACCCACCACTCCACCACCCCCGCACCCGCCACCCCCCACTCTACTCACCCCCCATCACTCCCCAACACACACACCCACGCCACCACCCCTCCCACACCACACGCCCCACACCTCACCACTCACCTCCCTCCCCACCACACGCTCCTACTACACTCTCCCGCCCACCCCACCTACTCCCACGCTCAACCGCACAGCATCCCTCACGCCAAACACGCGCTGCACACGCTCCGCTCTCACGCACCCACCTTCTCACACACACGTCACACACGCGCGCTGGCGCGCCCACAGCCCCACTCCGCTCCCCTCGCTCCGCATCACCCCACCACGCACCCAACCTCCACCTCCCGCCAACAGCACACCTCACATCGAACTCGCACTCCATAAACTCCCTCCGCCCCACCACCTTCCCTAGGACACACCTCCGCCGATCACGACCTCAACTCCTCACTCACGACACCCACTCCCCCACACCACCCTAAATCCCACCCCGCCCCCATCACACCCCGATCCCATCTCTCACCCAGCCACGCACTACACCGACAACTCTCCCGCTCCCTCACCTCTCCCCCCCAACACCCTCCCCCTTCTACCCTCTTCCCCCCTGACTGACACCCCGACGCCGCCAAATTTCCCACCTCACCGCTAACCGACCCACTCCATCTACGCCCCCACACACGCGTGTAACGACGCGCCTCACCATGCGGATCCCACGACTACAAACACCCCAACCCTCGCTTCCACCTTCACGGCTGCATAGAACTATGCCCCGCGACCCCTCCCAACGTCCCCACTCTCGCGTACGGGCACATCTATCCAACACCACCCGCTCACCTCCGACCCCGAGGGACACTTCCCCACTCTCAACCAGTTTGTCCCCATCCACACCCCGGCACCCTCTGACCACTCACCCGAGGAAAGCCACCGCGGTGGAACATAACACCCCCTATTACCCCCCCCACACCGAACCTCACCCTACTTACCCAACTAAATCGACCACTGCGGACCGCCCCGACACTCCTGCGCCTCCCGACACGAACCCACCACAACTGCCACTACACTCGCTGGACCTCTTGCCTCCACCCTACGCCACCACCTAGACCACCACCCTCCCGACCACCCCCCTGACGGACCACACGAACTACCCTCCGACCCCCACCTTAACTTTCCATCCTCGGTCGCCGTCCTCCCACTGGCCCCCTCCTCAAGACTCCTCTCCTTACGGGAAGCGCAGGGCTCTGTGTCCCTCGCCATGTCCCCCCCTTACCATTGCTCCAAATCTCCCTCAATACACCATTGCCCCACAACTGACTCCCCCGGCGTGCACCCCCCCCCACTCGTGTACCACTCACCAGTCGCCACCTGGGCACCCCCCCCACCCCTCCCCGGGACACCCTCTTGCCGCAACTCCCTCCCCCCTCGTCCCCTCCCATTCCCCCGGCGCCGCACCCCAGACACAACGACAACCCTCACGCCACCCCCCCACACTCCCCCAGACCGCTGGCCACTACCTCCCGACCTCTTCCCACCACTCACCGACAGGACTTTTAACCCCGCCACTGGCCTGATACACATACTGCCCACCACACCCCGGCACCCTCCCTGCACCACCATGGCACACCACCCCCCCCCCCCCTCAACCCAGGTCCAGCCGACATTCCCTCATCCCCCTCACCTACGCCTCGCCTACCGGCTAGCCCTCTCTCGACACCCCTCGCCTTCGAAAGCCTGTCGTTACGCGCGCCGTCCCACGGCCACCTGAGCTATGCCTACCGCCCTTCGCGCCATGCCGCACTCCCCTGCACCCCCCGCAGCGCGGCTCGGAACCACCACGCACGCTCCCGGGCCCCTCCCGCGCGTGCCCGCACTCACACCCCCGCCCACTCCGGCCCCGCAGTCCCGCCACACACCCCGCCCCACGGGGCCCACACCACTCCCAACCCGGCCACCCACCGCGACCCACACAGCACCTAAGCCCGGCCCACTCCGCCCTGCACAGCGCCGCGCACCCACTTCTACGATACTGCGTCGACCTCCTCGCCCCTACCCCCTTCCACGCGCCCGCCCCCTGCGTAGACACCCCCACCGCGTTCACGACACTCACGCTCATCCCCACTCACCCAAAACCCTCACTCCACCTCGCCTGACAGCTACTTCGTCGCCGCACTTCACATGGCTTCCCAACGTCCTCCGGACTGGCCACTTCGCTACACGCTGTCCCCTCCCGCAACCTCCCGAAGCCCCTACCCCACCCTCGGTCCCGCTTGTGGCCCCCCCTGCTTCCCCCACGCCCAACCACTCCCTTGCTTGCCCCTTTTTATTAACCCCACCCCCCTCGCTAACAGCCGGCCCACCTTACATCAGCCCCGTTCTACCTCACCGCACCCCTTACCACCCCCGATCACGCACCCCCGCCGGTACCTGCGTGATCCCCCCACCGTGATCCCTCTCACGGCTCGTCTACACCACCGCAACTTCCCACACCGTCCCCCAGACCCCCCGGTACCCCTACGCGTACCGCAACTCACGACCCCACCGCACCCTCACACCGTGAGCGACGGTGCGCCGCCACCCGCCGCACTTTGAACCACCACCCAACCCGCCGTCGAATCCGGCACCTTGGGGCTTCTGCTACCGACTCACGCCGCCCCCTGATACGCCTGGCACGGCTGACCCGCTCGCCGACTCACCAGCTATCCGATGCCAACCCTACCTCTGGAGCATGCACACACGCTAACTTACGCACCACACCCCACCGGCATCCTGCCTAAGTCCCAGCCACCCTGATGATAGCACTACCTCACCCCGGCACCCCACCGACGATCGCCCCGGGACCCTAGATCGACACACTATCGCATGCCCAGAGTTGGCACACCGTCTACCCGAACTCAGCATTACTAGTCTCCTTGCACCACCTACACATGTCCCCCACGCACCCCCCCTCCACGACTCCAACCAGGGGTGACTCACACACCACTCCCTGCCCCCTTCCCCTCCACACCACCCCCGTTACCACATCCAACACCGCAACTCCAACCCCACTGCACCCCCCCACGGAGGTCCTCCCGCACCCACACCACCACCCACCACTGTGGCCATCCACTACACGCCCTGCGCCACTTACTACCCTCTTGTTCGCTCTACCCAAGACCTACGTCCCGGTCGGCCCACGCACCGAACTGTCCTCCAACCACACGACCACGCACTCTTTGCAGCCTTACACCCTCCACTCTCCCGGTACTGCCACTCGCGGTGTACTGGCCGTTCCCATGTCTTCCTGGGCCACTCACTCACCACCACTCCCCCTCCGCACCGACACGCACATCCGCCCAGTATGCACCCCTGACCTACTCTTCCTCACAACCGCTCCCACCACCGACTCCACCACTTCATACCAAACCATAACCGCACTCACCCACACCCATCCCCCGCCGCGGACCCCCCTCCCTCTCCTGTCCTGTTTCACGACCCCCGCACTGACTACCCTGACCCCCCCACGCACCGGCCCCCGCCAATAACACCCGAAAACTACGCGACCTCCTTCCTCTACCCACCACCGTGCCCCCCACACCAAACCGCAGCTCACACGACTACCCCGCCCCCCCCAATAACACCCCTCCCCCGCACGCTTCTCCCTCAGCCCCACTCCTCTAACCATTGTCGCACCTGTTCTTGCTACACCTCCCATCCCTCCTTACCCCCCCCCCCGCCAGACCTTCCTTAACATCGCTCCCACACCCGCACCATCAGCCCAACTTACCAACGTACCTCACGACCCACTCCACCCGGCCACCCCACACAGCCCCGAGCACACCCGCCCCAACAGCCAGGAATACCTCCTCTCCACTGCCACCTTCAACCTACGCCCCACTCTGGCTCCACCACTCCCCCACGCTCCCTACCACACCTTCTCTCCCACCCCCCCTCGCGCACCCCACCCGCGCCGCCACCAACGGCCAGACCTTTGTTAGCACCCTTTTCTCTGGTCCACGAAATCCCACCACCCCCCCTCCCTCCATCCCTCCGCCTCATTCCTCCTGAAGCCCTCTCTACACCCCGGCCACTTCACCATCTACCCCCATGTCCCCACTCCCCGCTTTAGGCTCTACCACACGCCGTCGCGACGTGGACACTCATACGTAAAGTCCCTCCACCTGCCGACACAGCACACCTAACAGCACCCACCGACCCCCCCCCGCACCACACTGCCCACATGACCCACTTCTATCCCGGTCCTTCACCACGTCCTCGCCCGCCCTTTTCCTGCCCACGCCAACCCCACAAATCCTCGATCTCACCCGCCTCGCACACTTTCACGTCTATCTCTACAGCTGCACAACTTTTTCTCACAGCTCGTCCTTAGGCCCACCTAGGGGGCCCCCACTCCTCCCCGCCCGCCCTACCTCACACCTGGCACACTGCATCCACCTACTCACCTCCCTCTCCCGCGAAGCCACTCCCGTCTCACGAGACCACCCCCACCTCTACTCCCTCCCCTCACACCCCCGACCCGCCACCTTTTCCCTACGCCCCCCACTCCTACCAGCGCCCCTCCTCCCCACCTTTCTCGGCTCACCTCCCGGCACCCCTCCGTTCACACCCTCTTTCCTCCTGCGTCGCCCCCACACACTAACACGTACGCAGACTGCCGGGGCAATACTACCGACTGCACTCTCCACGCCGCAACCCGTCCCCCACTACACCTCCTACTCCACTCCTCGGGACACCACCGCGAAACCATCCACAACCCTCCGACTACCACTGACACCCACACTAGCCCCGCGCGACGGTCCCCCATACGCAACACATACCAACGCCGAACATCCCCCTTCTACCTTAGCAACGCCCCCCACGAATGTCGTGGCTTCCTCGCCGCCACCAGTAACCCCCCTCGACCCCCCCTCCCTGGGGAGTAGTCTTGTTTCCTCCCGGCCCCGTCCACCCACTTCCGTGCTCCCCCTACCACACCTGTGAACACCCCCTCACTGTCTACCCGGACAAGACGGAGGTCAAGGTCCTCCACTGCCGGCTCCACCCCGCCCCCCCGTCTCACCACGTTCCGCGCGCTTAGGCCCGGCTCACCTGCATAGACACGGCCATGTGACCCCCGCCCTCATACTTCACACCCACCCCCCCCACCCAGTCCTCGGCACGCGACTCAAGCCCGCTCACAAATGTGTTTGTTGATACCGCCCCAGCCACCCGTGCCCCACATCCCAGCGAGCTTCCCCCATTGACCCCAACCTGCACACCCACATGAGACCCTCTCCAACTTCACCCCACACCACGCCCCCGTTCGTTCCCCCCCATCCGCGCCGCACACCCCCCTCATACCGCTCAGCGCCCCTCCACGCTTACCCCCTCCCTGACCTTTCACTTCGACTACCCCCCGACACCGCCCCCGCATACTACCACGCCTATTATAACCCCCCCCTCACACGCTAGCACCGACTTCACGTCGCTCAGCCTCCTGCAACGAGAACCTCACCACACCTCACCCCGTCCCTCCACCCTGGACCCGTCTCCCCACCGACGGGCTCACTAACGCTTCTCTCCACCTACACGCGCAGCCCCCCTACCCCCTACTCGCCCCACCACTGCACAGACTCCGACCCACTCAACCTCCTCCAGCTCTGCCACTCAGCCCACCACCCCTTTTCCCCGCGCCCCACCCTCCACTTCCCACCTACTCCTCGACTCAGGACCGCCTTCCACCGATGCCGACGGCCGCCTCTACCCCCACCCCGCCTCCTACCACTCTCCACAGGCTCCCGCCCGACGTACCCGACCCGCCCAATTAGATTTCGTCACACCCTACAGTTGCACGTCGCCGCCCCCCCCCCCCGGTTGCCGTAACTCCACCCCCCTCGTCAGTAATCTGAAACATCTCAGGTTTTTACGCGCCGACTCTACACGTCCCACCACACCGCTCCTTCGAGCACACGACGCACCCCCGCCTTGCCCCCGCCCACCTACTACACTCGGGGGGGGGTTTAACCACCCCCACCCCACTGATTAACCCCGACACCCCTCACATCAGGGCCTACGCCCCAGCGACGCCTCTTTAACAACACCCGACAACCCCGCCCCGACTCCCGCCGCCGTACCGAATCCCCTACGACCGCCCCGTCCCCCAACCTGGCTACCCCACCCCCATCCGTGTCCCCCTCCTCCCCGACCCCCACGCCCCTCCCGCACCACCCCTGCTACTGACACACCAGCTCACACACATACCTTCCTACCGCACCGTCCCCGCAGCACTCCAGGCACACTGACTGGAACGCTTCCGTACCCTCCTCCACCGCCCAAATCACTCCCGTGTCGTGGAAGCTACTCTTCTTCCCACCCACCGTGGCGACGCACGTGCGCCAGCTTCGCACACACTATCCTACTCCTTGGACATCAACCGTCACCACCGACATCCGTCGATCGTGTGTTGATGTTGGTCGCGCCCCCTCCCACCCACCCCACCGACCCTCTCCACCCACTAGCCTACCACACAGGTTGCGCGTCGTCCCCGCCCGACTCCACCCTCCGCACTCTTCAAAACCGCCCCCCCCGTCTACCGGCTTCTCTCTGACACCGCCCAATTTCGCCACCACCGCCACCCCACACCTTAACCTTTTGCTCCACTCTGCCAACTCCTGCGTCTAACCCCCCCGGACCCGCTCCATCGCTGCCTATCCCGCCCCCCCTACCGCGCCCCCCCCGCACCCCGCGAATAACCGCTCCCCTCCACCACCCCCCACTTGTATCTACTACTCACAACACCGCCTCCAACACGCCACGCCTGACATACACTCTAAAGTCCACTTGCTCTAACTAACATGCCACCCCCACCCCCTCCTCAAAAGTCAACGGGGCCTCGACACCGCACCGCTCCTCACACGCCACCGCACCCCCCACCCCTACCCGACAGCACCCACCCCACGTGCGGGCTCGCACCTCTCCGACCCCACTCTGGTCACCCACACACTCACCTAAGCACCACCTTCGACCAACATCAGTTAGGACGCGCCCCGCGCCTTGGCCTACCGTACTTGCCACGCCCCCCCTGCGGCACCTGGCCTCCACTGACGTCGCCCTTCGCACGCGACTGGTTCACTCACACCCACGACCCCACACCCGCTCCCTCGGGACTACGCCCTGCTGCACCCACACATCATGCATCTTCACGCTCCCTACACTACACACTTGCACCCTCGCGCTCCCACTCCCTGTCCTAACCTCCATCCTCCCCCGCCCCTTCCACCATCCTCTCCGGACACCCCCTCTCCTCCACCACTCGGTGACCCGTTACTACACCACATTTCGTGACTCCCTCCACGGGCGCCTACCTCACATGCCGCTGTCCTACCCCCCTCCAGCCGACCCCGCAAACAGCCAACTACTTTGCACACTTCTCGCCGACCGAACCTGACGACCCATCGCCACATCGCGCCCCTGCGCCCGAGAGCCCCCACCCACACCACACACCCCACGCACCCCTCCTTACACCCACTGCCCCCTCAACACACCGGGTGTGGGTGTGGGGGGTCAGCCCCTCCACCATGCTACTGGCGCCTCCACGCCTGACGCGCCCACCCAATCTCGACCGGCCCAGCGCGCGCCAACGACAGCACCCGCAGAAAAACCCTGTCAACGGCCCAACTACACACTACCTCATTTTCCGCCCCCCACGCATCCGCAACAGCCCTACACAGCCCTCCTTTCTCAGGTCTCGACCACCTCAGCTGCTTTTTTGGATAACCCTCCTGTACGACCCGACTAGTTCACTCCCCACCCCTCCCACACCGACCCCCTACTTCACCACACCCGACTCTTTCCAAACACCTCACAAATCCTTGTCCCCACCACACACCTCGTCCGCCGACCCCTCCACTCCCCGGCCACGCTGGCCCCCTCCTGCACTCGCACACCCATCTAGCCGCCGACTCCTGAGTACCACTACCCACACTGAGCCCGCTTGCCCGCCGCTCCGTTAGCGACCGCGTCTAATCTCCTCCCGGTCGCCACCGCTACAGTCCCAGCTCCGCCCCCCCACAGAGTCCCCCCCCCGCTCGCCACCCACTCTACCGGCTGCGCCGCCGGCGCCCTAGCAACTCTACCCCCCCAGCGTCCCAGTACCCCTCTGCACGTGGAGTCCCACCCCCGCTCTCCCTCAGTTATGTGGGGTGTCCAAACTCGCCTTAACCCCCACCCCTGGCACCGCCACTTACCTCGGCCCCACCCTCCTCCATCACACCCACATCGTCCCTCCACGACCCCGACACGCTCACCTCTCCACCCCCATTCCCGGATGCCCCCCCCCCCCCACTTATCCCCACCTCGCGCCTCCGGGGGGGGGGGGGGGGGGGGGTGGAGGGGGGGGGCCACTTGACCGTCGGTGGGGTGGGGGCCCACCCCTCAACCCTTGCCCAGCCACCGCCCACCTGACCTCTCCGCCTCACCTCTCCCGACAACACCCCCACTACCCGCAAATGTTGGTATGTATAGTAACTGTCTTTGATCCTACGGCGCGGCACCCCTTCTAGTTCACCAGTATCTGTCCGCCACCACTCTGTCCGGACCTACTCACACACCCACCTCTCCTTACACACCCTACCGTTTATGCCTGAGTTCCCATTCCACTTCTTGTGGCGCTTATTCCTCCGCCCACTACCTTCTGCCCCACACGCACCCCCAGGACTCCCGCGCTACCATTGTACAGCACGACTGGTCTCCAGCCTTTTCCAACGGACGGCCCCACCCGTGCCTAGATACCCCCAGCACCCATTCCGCAACACTCTCCCCCTCCTCGTAACACAACCCCCGCCAGGACATGCACACCCCCGCGCAACTATTCCCTCACCCTACACACGACCACCCCGCGGTCACTACAGTCCTGAGACACCCGACCCGTTTAGAGCACTCCACCTCCCGCCACACTCCTGCAGGTCGCCTGCCCCTACACTCCACGACTGCTACCCATGTCCCGTGGACCACCCTCCACCACACACTCAAACAGACCGGACACCCAACCACACACCCGACGACGCCCCACGCCTGACTACACACCTCACCTACCCACACTCCCGCAATAAATCCACACCGCTCCCACAACATACCCGTCTGTGCTCACCCGTAACCGACCAACCCCCAGGTCTACAAACACCTTCGTCGCCTCCTCCCCCGTCCACCCCCCCCCCCGTCACCGCGATTCCCCCCACCGCGACTCCCCACCGCCCACGCTCTACGGCCCCGATGCACTGCACCCCGCCGCACAACTCCCGCCCGCCCCTCAATCGTCCCTTCCGTTACCAACTACCACACTCGCCCACCACGCCCCACCACCACTCACTAAGTCCACCACACCTGAACCCCCACCCCTGCTCAAGCCCCGTCAGCTCCACCACCTCCCTTCCGCTTTTTCCCGTCGACCGCTGCCCCACCGTCCACCGAGCCTGCAGTACTGCACCCATCGTGTCGCGTCCTTCACCCCCCACACCTGTCCCCTTCCCTCTCGGCACTCGACATTCACGATCCCCCTTGCTTGAACCACGACCGACCTGCCTTCCCATGACCCCGTCCCACTTCCTTCCCAGTCCCACCGCGTACGTCTCCACACGTGGGGGGTCTGGGCTCGCGAACACCACCTCACTAAACTATCCGCGATCACCTACCTTCCCCGTCCCGCAGCACACGACCTCGCTCCACGCGATCCACACCCAACCCCCTCCTCCGTCACAGCGACGTACCCCTCGCCAGCATGCCTACCTCGTTCTCCCGCTGTCACCGCATACCCCTGCGACCCCCTAGCCCCGCCCGTCTCCCCCGCCCACCGTCCCCCGCGCCTCCAGGGTACGCCGCTCCTCACCTTGGCGGTCTCCACCGCTTTCTACGCCACGCGTCCCTTAACCCCACTACCGCACTTACGGTCTAACACCCCGACCCACGCCGCCCCGCCACTCCCTCCCACGACGTCGCTTGTGCGCCGTCAACCACCTTGCCACCGCGCCCGCACGCCGGTTGGCTTAGGGTAACAGCGCCACGCGTCTGGGACCGACCACGCTACACGCCACCGATACTGCCCACCCCTGCCCCACCCCCCTTACGCACCAGCGCCGTTGCTGCCGCGACTGGTCCCGCCCTCCGACACGCCCCGCCAGCCCCCGCGTCCGTACCTGCCCTCCCTCCTTCCCCCCCTCGCAGCACTGGCCCCTTCCAAGCCCTCGCCGCCAGCCCCACGCCCCGAGTCTGTCGCAAACCGCAGGCGCGGTGCCACCACTAGGCCCCTCGCCCGCACCGCTCATCCTCACGCATCTCACCCGCGCCGCGGGCAGTGCGCTCACCGCGCCTCCGGCGCCGAGCACGCCGGATACACCCGCTCGGCACCCCTCGCCGCTCCCTCCGTATGACCCAGATCGCTTGGCACCCCCCACCCCCGATTCACTCCCCTCCCCCTGGGGGCTACCATCCCGATCCCGTCACGTGCTGGCGAACTCGAGCTCCCCCTGCCCACCCGGCCACTCGAGCCTCTACCACGC